>KL281710.1:0-25802 GCA_000699545.1 Podiceps cristatus
GTGTTCCTGCGTGTCAGCCACTCCTCCCAGAGTTTTGATTTTATATCTTTCACTGCTTTCATTTGCCTGTATAAGTTAAAAAGGGTCAAAGTAAAAATTAAATTTTAATAGTTACTGTGTATTGCGTATGCCACCCTTGGCTGTATATGTATATATGTATATACACCCTTGGCTGTATATGCTCCAGAGCAGAGATGTTCCCTGATATCCCTGGATTTTGTACCACTCTATTTGTAAAATGGAATATAACAAAGATTCTGCAAATACAGATTCATATTTCATAATGCTCTTAAATTGTTTATTCAGAGAGGACACCTGCGGTTTGTAGTATATGCTTGGGCAATTTTGCATATTAGGTACATTGAATTATATGGTATTACAGATTAAACCAAATTGTTGAACATTGAATATGTCTTGTCTAGACATAATGAGAAGAAATGGCTTTAGTTTAATTTGTTATTTACCAGATACGAGTAAGTATATACCTATTTAATCTATAGATCTTAAAATCCAACATTCCCTAGAGGGGAAGTAAAAAATCAGCAGTTCAATCTTACAATTAATTTTTGCTGTCTGTTGAGATTGCAGAAATTTAGCATGTTGCAAAGACTTTTTCTTCTCTTGCATATAAGTTTCAGTTGAGAATTTCAGTAGTAAACTATTTTAGCCAAATGAAAGGACAAACTTTGAAGTATTTAGATATGATTTCAATACAAAATTATTTGCAAAAGTCCACTGTAATACATGTTCCTAAGTAAACAAAGAAGTGGCTGGCCACTATGTTTCTGTACATGTACTAGTATAAAATTAGGCCAACTGGAATATTTACAAATTATTTTCATTTAACTGTAAAATTATATAGCTCTGCCTGTGAAAGTCAGTATTTTTTTAATGTGTATAATAGAGTATTTCATCAATATGGCAGGAATAAGGCAAAACCCTGCACTTTCATTCTGTTAAGCTGACTCAGCACTGAATCAATTACTATTTTATTTCTGGGCAAGAGTGCATAGGCAGTGAAAACTGAGTGTGGTAGGGCTATAGCTCCCACTGCCCTTGCCCCATACGACACCGCGCATTACCCCTCCTGCCCTTGGCCCTCCTGTGCCATGCCCACACCATTTTGCTCGGCAAGTAGGAGGGAGAGAGAGCATTTGCTCCAACTAATTTGCTGATCCATCTCCAGGTTCTTTTCCAGCTCATTACGTTGTCCTTAAATATCCCCTTTGTAGGGTAACCACTGAGTTAATTGCAGGGTTTTGAAGTAATCTCACATCATTTTGTACTCTCACTCTTCCTTACTCTGCCTAATTCTGTCTGCTGTTTCCTGGTACTCCTGACTGACAGTCACTGTGACTGCCTTCAAAAATATCCACCTGGGACTTTCATTCATTTACTTCAGCCTGTATATCAATAAAACTGCCCTGGGACTCCAAGAGCAACTGCTTCAGTTGGTTTTCCAAGCAGAGACCATTAGGAAAATGTATCAGTGTCTGATTTCTGCTACGCTTCTGGTAATAACCTAGATTTTTCCTGTAGAATCAATAAATCAATAAACAGGTCTTCTTGCCTTCTGCCCTGTTGACATTGGGAGTAATAGATTATATTTGAGACTGATCTGTATTTCATATTATCTCGTAGTAACAAAGTGGAGCCCTAGTTGCTAACTAGCTAGCGTATTTACTGTTATATGTATAAAGAAAAACATAGAAATACTGGAAATACAAGTTATGAACCAGCCTTGGGGGTTTTTTTGTTTTCTTTAATTTTTATTTAGCCCTTAGACTTTACTGTCTCCCACCCATTTCTCATGGTGCTGGAAGTAGAGGCAACTTTATTATTCTTTGTAAGATATAGTCTTGTTCTGGATTTCAGCATTAGAATTATCTTAGTTGAATGTGTTTAAAATCTAAGTAAATTAAATATTTGGCCTTGTTAATTAGCTATTTGTCACTGCTTAGTCTGTGCACTGTACATTTTTTTTGGTAATTTTTTTTATGCCTTCCTAAGTATATGTGTAATTTAAGAGGAATGCTACTCTGAGAAAGATCTGGTGGATTAATTTCTTTCTGTTGTAGTTAACCAGTGGAAAAAATCTTCTGTTTGAAATACAGTCTGTAGAGGTTATGCTTATATGTGTTTCTGAGGTTCCCTGGTTATATAAAAATACTTTCTGGAAAAAATGTTTCTAACACATTGTAATTATCTTTCTGCATGTTAATTATGATTCAAGAGCTCCTTAGAGAAGGATGCTCTCTCAGCAGTAAGATTTGAAATTCTCTGATGGGAACTTTGGGCTTATTTTTCAGTGCAGAAGAACTCAGGTTGGAGCAAATTGCCTGATTCTTGTTTTGGCTCAATTGATTCTCAAAATCCTGGAGCAGGTGTTAGAACACTTTTTATTTACAAGTCTCTGAAGCATCCATCTAATAAAACTGTTGAGTTACATCAGGAAGAAGTAAGGTGATCGTTTCAGAATATTCAGTGTGATAATATTCATTGGTCTAATTTAGAGTATGAAAAACAACAGAGAAAGGAAAGAATGAAAGAATTGATTTTACTATATGTTTATGTAATTTCTATACTGATTTCTTATGTCAGATTGGGCTTATCTCAGAAAGACACAAATGAACACCATAAGGCATGTCAAAGAAGTGCCCACTAAAGTTTTAGATGAAAAATTTATCATTGCGAATTTATTGGTTGTTGATTTGAGCCACTTAGTTTGTGATTTTGAAATATATTTCACAAACTGAGTATCAATTTATGCAATATGTAATACTATATTTTATCCTTTTGAATTATAAATTTCCATTTAATCTCTTCCATTAAAATTGAATGTTCTTTCACATGGGTTTTGATTTTCTTTAATTTTTCATCCTCTCTCAGTACAAGGTGAATGTATGAAGAGTACTGTGTCACAGTTTGGGTGATTTACAGAACTCTAAGCAGAAGTTTTTTACGGGTAAACATGTCACCATGTCTTTGGTAGTGATACCAGCAAAGAATGCATAATATCTTCTGTCTGAATTATTGTAAGCACAAATGATAGTTTTTATGGTGGAAAAAGCATAAAGGAGCTTAAGTGTTCTTTTCAAACAAGTTCATGTCATGGACTTTGACAGGCTTAAAGAGGACTGCAACATCTCCGAGATGTCTGTTGCATGACTGAATCCTAAAAAGCAATTATGTGACACCCCTCCCCTGCATTTTGCTACAGGGAACTGCACTGCTATAAGTTGATATACATTTTTTATTCTTACTGTTCTTTGCCAATTTCACACTAATCGTAAATTTCAGAAATTACAGTTCTCTTCCAGATTGGTGTTTTTGTTGTTGTGTTTTTTGGTTTTTTTTTTTTTTTCCCAAGGAACCATGCAGCTCCAACCTTTCCAAGAGTAGCTTCTAGATTACTGTAGTGAGCAACTGAGAGAAAACTTAGAGCTTTCAAAAAAGAAAATAAACCAGGAAAAAAAAAAGTCCTTGCTCTTGTGAGGTGTAAAATGTCAGCCTTCAAAAGTCCTGTTACAGTGAATAATGCTGAGTGTACAAAACCAGCATTAAAATATGAGTGTAAATGTTATGTTAGTCATCTAAAAGGTTCTTCTTGCTCATAAACAGAATCATTAATATCAAAGGTGAAGACTAACCTGGCACTTAACTCTCATTATGATTCTGTTGCTGTAAAAAACAACAGCACAAAGTAAACAAGTTAGTGAAAAGTATTTTGTTCATCAAAACAGAAACCAGAGAAAGGCAAAATCTAGAACTAGATATAATGGCATAATAACTGTTGCTGCGCTTTTTTTTTTTTTTTTTTTTTTTCCTTTTAGATGCAAATGTTTGATTTCTTTGTCTACTTTGTGACTTGTCTGTACAATTTTTATTCTTTATTTTTAATAAGCTTAACAAAAGGCATAGCTGCAGAATTTACCTGTCTGCTTAAAATTTGAACTTCTGAATAAAATTACATTAAATACAACTTAGTTCCATGTGACAACCATTAGAAAATAATACATTTTTGATTTATTCTTGGATACACTCGACCTGTTTTAAAGTCCTGTTCTAATGAGAAGAAATACATACAAAAATATGTTTGTGTGTATACAATAATATAATTATACAGATTCAGTTTTATTAAATCATAATTCTTACCAACAGTGTATTGTGAGTATACCTAAGTGTGCCACATCGACACAAAATTGCATGTGTGTTTGAAACCTGTTAAGCACCACATAATTTATCTTTTTATACAAGCTTACTTTGTGTGTAATGCCTATATATATAATTTCCCCTTCTGCAAGGCATTGTGTTGTCACAGATTTCAGTCCTTTCCTGTGATATGCAATACCATACAGGAGAAGGAGCTTTGATTTGTTTTCAGTAAACACGGTATGCAAGTTATTACATATGCTTATTGTTAAGTTGTCAACAAGAATTACAATCTGTAACATACCTGTTCCATATGTACTCCTGGAAATTTTTGTATGGCATTTTTTTGTTCACCATTGCACTCAGAAGGACATTTCAGGTCTTTGTCCTAAAAACAACCCAATTAAACATACTATTTCTACAGAGATACAAAATTATTTTTTGCTGGAGTTCCTTGCACTTCATAAAAATATGGTTTCTCCTTTTCTCATGATACATTGTCAGGGTTTCACTTTTGGCTTAGTCATTTCAGTATTCTTTCTACAGCTCTTTTGCTCTGGTGCATTTAGGTTTCTCTCTTCCTTAGGGCTGGAATAAATACATCACAAATACACAGCAGAGTTGTTCAAATATAATAATGATATCCTCGCAGATGGAAATTTATCTAGTCTGTGTCCTTTGTAGCCCATCAGACCAAACAAAGAACAGGGTGAATGTGTGCACTTACATATGTATGCACTTGTGGGAGAATGGCAGGAATGTCCTATGATTGAAAGCTGTTTAATATATAGAAACATTTTGAGGTGTTAGGTCTTGCAGATAGAGGGATACGTGCATTAGATGCCCTCTTTGGAAGAGAAACTCTAAATTATGTTCTCTGAATACTGATACTGACTACCTTTAGAACTAAAATACAACAAAATCCAGTAACAAAGAAGGTGCATGTTTTGTGCTTCACCTTTCCTACAGGCTAAATTTGCATTTAGCTCCTTCTAGACAGGCAAAAGCTGCTGGTCTCAGGGCTCTGCACCTTTTTTGTAAAGACCATCACATCCTTTGTTTCAGTTGCCTACATCTGTGTATTTTTTCCTAAGAACTACAAAAGATTGTTATTAAGAACATGGTAATGCCTAGAAAGAAACATCCTCGAAGAGAATCATGAATCAAAAATCTTGCATTGCTGCAGTACAAAGACTTTTGCAAGCTATAATCCACCTGATAATTCGAAGTTTAGTTAGCAATGCTTCTGTGTTTTTAGAAAGAGTGGATTTTTGAGTAGAACCTCTACCTTTAAAATATAGATTAACATAAATCAGCAAGCCAGGAGAAAAGAACTTAAAAATCTTATTGAATTTACAAACCAAATTTGTAATTCCTTTTGTTGGTTTCATTTTTTAAATAGTAAGATACATTTGACACTTACAATTTTGATTTTACTTTGATGGAAAGTAAATCTGCTTTAGTGATTTAGATTTCAAACCATTTGAATGGTACTGATCAGCAGAATCGTAAGGATATTTCCTCTCCTTCCTTCTGTGTTACTTTTCCCTTTATTCTTTCTCTTTGGAGGCAGGTGGAAGTGAGGACAAGAGGGAAGGAAAAGGGTTGGGAAAGAAATATGCAAGGAATAACTTATGAAAAAAAATTGAAAGAAAATGTAACAGAAGTTGAGTTACCATTTAATTTAACGGTTGCTGTAAAGCCATCAATCAGACTATAATAACTTTGAGCACAAAGCAGCAAGTCCATCATAAAGGACTTGGGGTAATTAAAAAAACCCCCACCACAAACAAAACCAACCAACCAACCAACCAAAACCCCAACCTCTCCTAAACCCATGTGCATGTTTCAGTTGCCATCAAGACACACTTGGTAAGGTACACCTGGCTTAGGTCATTTCCACCATGTTTTTGATCTTTTTAGACCTGAGAAATCATCCAAATAAAAGTTTATAAAGACAGATGTTTTCCATAAAAAGTTGCGTTGTTTACAAAGCAGAATTTTTCAGATGAAAATGCATGGACTGGACCTCCTGCTGAGCTTAATGCCATACAAACTGCTGTAATCTAAGATATCAATTCCTTGGTGTGCCGGTATTTTAATAGGGTAGAGTTTCAGCTTTCTGGCTGAAAATCAACTATATTGGCTGGTGGGATCTGGAGGATTGTGTGATGCATCACTGCTATAAAGCATACTTAGTACTAAGACTAGAAGCATTAGTCATATTCCCTGCCTGCCCTACCTTCCCTCAAGTTTCTGCAGCTTTCTACTTAAGCAGTGTTATAAGCTGAGCGGTTTTTGGAAATGCCTTCCTTATTCAGAACAGAGGTATTAAAGGATTCGTTAGCCTTTCTGGTAGTATCTGTGAGGCCATTTTATAACAGCTGTCCATTACATCTGGTTTGTTATTTAAAGCTTAGCTCCATTCGAATATGAATGCTTTGCGCTTGTAGAATGAGTTTTTACTCAGCTTTTCTGTTAGGTCAAAGTAGATCCCTCTCTCTTCTGAGGAAGAGCACAACTTGACTCATGTTCTTGGACTAGTTTCATCATGCAGTGTTAAGCAACAGATGGTCAGCAAGGACTCTTTTTTTGTTACTATCTGGGAAATTCTATCAAATCCGGAACACTAAAGTAAAGGCAATCTTGATTTGAAATTCTTACTGTTTTCATCAGTTGAATTTCAGCCTGTTCCCCATTTCTGTCTTTGCTGCAGTCTTTTAACACGGACATGTGTGTGTGATATTAAAGTCCCCTTGTGTCGGGCAAATGATTATCATCTCACTTGTCCTGAAAACTCCATATTTACCAGTATTCTGTTTGAAAAGCATACTACTAAATCCTGTTGAACATATCAAAAATAATCATGGATAAGTGCCCTGTCATGTCTGTTAATTGAATTGCATATCCTTGGTAAGAGAGTTAATCTAAACTGGCTGAGACAGCAGAAGGTGGTGACTGGTTTGAAATGCCAGACCTAATCAGCTGGAGTTGGCATTATCCCTCAAACATCTTCCTTGTGTTGATGGCATAGTGAAAGGAGCTTATAAATGAATTTGTCAGACAACTTTATTTTGAATTACCACATTTAATTATGCTGCTGATATAATTTGCTAGGATAAAATTAGTACATTGCTTGTTTAGTTTTCCAATTCCAATGAGCTGTACAAAATAGCTGTCTGAAGTAGACATTTGTTCAAGGAATACTATTTTAAAAAAAAAAAAAAAAAAAGTTATCCTGCATACCAAGTGCAATTGGAGTCCACAGCATCGATCTGATCCCTCTATTTAATAAACACAGTATCTCAGAATAGTCATTGTGCTAAATAGCAATATAGCAATGGGATACCAATTATACCAATAAGATCTGTATATTTGAGATTGTTTCCAACATATGTTGCACATACATTCCCATAAAAGCTAGACTGATATGATATGAGCAGGATATATTAAATTGATCATGTTTTGCTTTGTCAGATATACCTTTAAAATAAATTTGATGCTACTTAAAAGATTTTATATTTTGTTGCTAAAACTAGCAAGAAAGATGGTTAAAAATAAAAGAAAGCTTATATTATGAGCAGGGATGATGGAGTTGTTCAACACTGTGTTTCGTGGCAGCACAGTATTGAAGATACTTTAGGTGTCTTCACTGTGCGGCTGGACTTAAGAAAATATATATTTTAAAAAAAAAAAAAAAAAAAAAAAAGGGTTTGGGGTGTATAGCTTGTAGAGGAGATGGCTAAGAGGGAACATTACCAAAAAAAATGAGGTAAGCCCAGTCTTGGAGGAGGCGGTGTTGGCAGCAGAAAGCAGATGCAGTTTATGCTGTCAGAACGTGGGTAGGGTGAAAAAGCAAAGGGATTTTGGGATAAAGGTCTGGAACAGGCTTCCAGCTGAGTTGGAATTCACAAGTTTTTAAAAACAGCTTGACTAGCTGTGAGTGATTGTAATCATATGACATGTGGTAGCAGGGACAGACCTGACATTAACAGGTCCTTCCACTCCTATTTGAGTTACAGAGATAAAACTGGAGTTATTTACAACCAGTACCCGTGAGGTCCATAAGTAAACATCAGATAATGAATATTAGAAGCACTAACTTTCTTGGGTTTAGAAATCACTCCATCAGTTCATTTCAACATTAAAAGCTATTTTAAAGTAGATAAAAAATTGTATTTAAAAGTTATAGAAACTATTGAGTGATACTTGCTCACAGAAAAATATTCTGGATTATTTTGTACATAACTCAGCATGTTGGAGTTTTCTTGCTTTGTTTTTGAGGACTTAATTGGTGTGTAGGCTTTTTGCCTGCCCAGATGTCAGGTTTGCTCCAATAGGGATTAGACAAACAAGCAAAAAGCGGGTGTTTTTTTTGGTTTGGTTTGTTTTTTTAAGAATTTGACATAATTATTTTAGAAGGAAATAAACCTTCCTCTGAGTTATGTGCAACTAAACTTAACATCATTATGCCAGCACAGGGGGAACTAGAAAGTAAATTTGACTGAGCAAGGCTGAAACAATCCAGACCTATTTACAGCTGAGAGTGAAATGTAAGATTTAAGCAATGAAACTGCTAATGAAATTTTTATCTTAAAATAATTAGATTTCCACCTGTCTCCAGTCCCAAATAATATGTGTAAAAGCTTTTCAATTAATTTGTTTTGATTTTTGGCTTGATTCCAGCCCACTTACAGAACAGTCTAGCTGACTTCCTGCTTTAATAGCTGCTGAAAGTCTCTTGAACTTGTGCAGACCTGCTGTACAGTTACTGGGCCAGCTTAGCCCTTCTCCTTATCCCTTCACAGGGTAAAGCTTGAGGCAGGGTGACATAAATCCTGCCTTTATGGCATGAGGATGACCTGACCACCTCTCAAGATCAAGCCAAACCTCTGTAGTACACAGATCCTGAAAGAAGCAATGGTACAGTGAGGAGAAAAAAGAAATGAGAGCTAGTCACAGGGGATGAACCCAGGAGCCTGCACTCACCTCCAGGGCTGGGTTTCTTCAGCAGTCCTTCAATCTGGGGTTTAGTCTGGAGCAACATTTTGTCACATAGCAGCAGTGTGTAGCCCACCACCACAGCTCTGGAGCTGATGTCCTCATCTTTCATCATTAAGTAGCTGCGCAAATGGCTTAAGGTATGCCTAATCACTTAAACTAATCACAGAGGCTGAGATGGAAAAAAGATTATATACCCAACCATACAAATGCCATTTGTTTCTAATGTGTATGTAAGAACAATTCATATTCCTTCACAGTATGCGTAATTGAAATGTTGCTTTTGTAGAAAAAGAGATATGTAATACAATTTCTCTGACACTTGTCCTTTTTTCCAGCATTAGACTGCATGTAGACACGCTAATGTTCCTCTTCTGCCTGGTGGACCTAGCATTGAAAAACCATTTGAACATAAGCATTTTACCCATCTCCTTTATCAATTTAATTTGTCATGTTGGCTTAGTTTTCGTACCTCTGAGTGTCATTTTGTGGAACTAGTAGTAAAAAATTATTTATATTTTTGGTGTTGCGATATTAACACATCAGGAGGTAAAAAGGTTACCTGAAAGCTAGAAGATTGTTTTCATGCAAAAGCACCGTTCTCAAGTCTCAGCTGGTATCCCATTAAAATTAAAAATGTGCATAGTGTTGACTGATGTTTCCGAAAGATCTATGCATGAAATATAACAGATATTAAGAACCTTGGATAAAAGTGAAGTGTTAGCAGATACTTGCTCTTTTTATTTATTTTTGCTTGTACTATTGATTTTCAAACTGACACAACAAAAATATCTGTGAAAGGTGAGCCAGAAATAATTTTAATTATGGACTCTATGTGTGACTGAATTTAATTTGCTAGTACAAAGGCTTGAGATGACAGCCTTTACATCTTTGTAGTATTTGTACTTTGTACTTGTGCTTGATAGTCATTCCTTCCTTGTGTGTGGTGTGTGATCTTGTGGAACTCGTAGGATTATAGTATTTTGGGGTTGCATACAAAAAGCTAATGGCCTTATCAGCTAAAGGAAGTTCACAGCCTTAAGAATTATTTATATTGAACCCTCTTCCCACAATACTATACCTTGTGAGCAATCCTGAAGAATCACAAAGCCTTGGATTTAAATTTGGATTCCAGACAGCTATGCTGCCAGTAGACTGTGAGGCAGATTGAAATGGTTTGCTGTTGACACCATCAAAATACATTTTCAATGGAAGTATTGAGCAACTGAGTCTGCAATTTGTAGCAACAACCTTATGGGCAAAATGTCACATACTTAAACGTATTTTATCTCTCTCCTGCTGTTTGAGAATGTGATTAGCTCTGTAGAGATGCAGCCTGCACTTTGGTCTTCTCAGGCTCATCTGTATTACATTTTTCAGCTCTTCAAGAAGATCTGATTGCCTTGAAAACTTTTTAAAACATAGTTTAATTTTCTTGCTGTTCTGTCAGTCCACTCAACATAGGTTAGCTTTGCTTTTCATCACTCAACATAATGTAACTGCACTTCACTCAATTTTTAATGAAATTCATCATGGCTGTTTGATTGCATGAAATAAAAACAACACCCTTTCCCATCAGACATTTACAGTAGATCAAAACCAATATGAAAATTCAAATGTTGAAAGCTACTTCCTCAAACAGTAACAAAAAGTAGTCATGAGCAAATGAGAGCTGAAACACTTCAGTCATATTTAGTTCCACAAAGAGGTTTTGCTTTTGATCAGGCTTCCTGTATTTTGTGAGCTTGCATGTGTTCAACAGTGCGCTATGAACAGCAGCAACAGTTACTTTAATTTTGTAATCATGTGGCAAAACAGTAAAATATCTGCAATGTATTTCATGGACAAAGATTCCAAACTGTCTAACTTATTTCAACAGGCAAGCAGTCCTACAACAGGAACAGCTCCCAGGAGTCAGTCACGGTTGTCTGTCTGCCCTTCCACTCAGGATATTTGTAGGTATGTGCTGAGAAAAATATAATCCGGCTGATACTTGTTAGTTGTTGTCTGTATGAAATAATATGTAGCTCTAGCTCCTGCTTAACACTGTCCATAATTTACATAGACTTTTGTTTTGTTTTGATCTCTCTTTTGTTTTGATTCTGTTTTTGCTTTTCAGTCTCATGTTTTTCTATTAAAATTCATGTTCTCATTTTCATCCTTTTTTTCTGATTTCTCTCTTTCCACCCACCCTTACCATTTCCATCCCTTTCCTTTGCTAACTGCTTTGTCTAGATCTACTGCCTTGCATGATTTGTCAGAAGATGAGCTTGAACATACAACCCCTGTCATGGTGCTGACCCCTTCTAATAGGGAGTCTGGTAAGAAACAAGTAAAACGAAGGTTTAGGCGGAAAAAAGTCACTGGAGACAATGGTGAGCATACGAAAAAGCAAGGAGAAGGGAAAGAATGTAACTTACATCCTGAGCCGGTGAGATCCAGCTGGAATGCATC
This sequence comes from Podiceps cristatus, assembly GCA_000699545.1. Classification (NCBI taxonomy): domain Eukaryota; kingdom Metazoa; phylum Chordata; class Aves; order Podicipediformes; family Podicipedidae; genus Podiceps; species Podiceps cristatus. The sequence goes on from KL281710.1 coordinate 11,608, forward strand.
TGATTCATCATCATCTTCAGATGAGAGTCAGTGGGCGCAAGCTAGGAGGAGAGCGAGAGAAAAGGCCAGAATGCCCAGGAGGGGGAGAAGGAGCAATAGATTGTGCAGTAACCAGAATGGGCCCTCAAACAATAATGCTGTTGAACTTATCACCTTGGGGACAATGGGAAAAAAGAAGCAAGAGGTCTCTGACCCTGAGAATCCTACTTTAAATCACCGCCGAAGAAGGGTTCCACGGCTTAAGGAATCACAGTCTTCAGCGTCATCACAGGAAGCAAGGATTTCCTCAAAAAAATGTGGGAAAAGCAAAGGGAAAAGCTACTACAGAGATCGGCAGCCTGCGTCTTTCCTTAGACACAACAAAGATCCAAAGGACTGCTTTGCAGAGGCAGGCTCTGGCAAAAATGCTCTGGCAGTCCCAGATAACGGAGAGCCTTCTGGGACAGGGCCCAGCGTGACTGATGCTGTCCAGAAGTCTCCAGTGTTGTATGATGACTGGTCTGATGATTTAGAAGTATGCAGGTTAGTCCCTAATATGAAAGATGGCGTTCTTAAAAGGAATTTCTCACTGCCATGGGCTGAGTGCCCTTCTCTTGGCTGCTTTCTGTCACTGTTTCTCAGTAATAAACTGCTAGGCAGGCTGTAAGAAAAAACACAAAACACTTTACTACAGCAAAATTAGCGTATCTCAATCTGAAGACATACTTTCTTATTTAAAAACAGTAATCCTACAAGGGAACCAAATGTTTTTCTTTGCTTGATTTTTCTACATGATGACAGACGGACTGTGTCCTCTGGCAAAGTATTACTGTGATTTAAATCTCCAGCCAGAGCCAGAGAATGAGGCAGAGTGCCAGATAGCTCAATACAATGGGATATGGAGTTTTTCCTCCTTAGGTGATCCAGCTTTGGTCCCTCATTCTCATTTTCCATTGACTTACATGATATAAGTGTATGGTCTTGATTCAGTGTCCTGTAGATTTGCCATTACCCACAGCAATCTGATGGACGGTGCCTGCAAAACACCTTCTCTGGTAAGGCATCAGTTGTACGGGACTTTGCACTGCTGAACACCTCTACGCTGTGAGCATGTAGGGGCTATTAGTTCGGTACCCATCACAAGTATTGGAATGATACAAAGGGTGATTGGACAGAATAAGCATTAAAATAAGCTTTGGGAAAGAAAAAGCAACACCAACAGTTCTGTCCAGTTCAGAAGTTCAGGCTTCTGACAGTCTGATGCCCTTGGTGTGAAGCGCACAATGAGAAGTTTAGTGTTTTTCCCTGGAAATAAGAACAAGCCAGCCACTTCTGAGCTAATGTCTGAATTTGGAGTAGGCAGCTGGGTGGACTTGAGTTACTTAATACAGTAGTAAATGAAAATGCACCATCCCATAAGTTTAACAGAACTGAAACAAGTATTGCTCGCCTCCCCCCACCCCCAACTTGTGCACCGGCATTCACTCTCATCTATGATGGGTAAAATGAGGATCAGGCTTAGTTTCTTGATATGGTAACCCAAAACTTCTCACTTTTCTTTGCTGGGAAGAAATTTGCATGGAAAGGTAAACACAGCCAGAATGAGGAAGTTCACGATGCCGCATCATGCAGTTTCACAGTATACTTCAACCTAGTAACACACTGCAAAGATCCTAGTTTTAAAAATAAAAAGATAATGTGCAGGCATTATGCTTTTTTGACAGCAGGAGATAGAAGCCATTACTAGCACAGCTAGTGCTATGCACTCCTTGTTATGCATACCAAGTAGGAATGGGCATTTCAGTTGTCTGACCATCGTCTGTCATGATACTTTAAGATTCTGCAGAGTAAAGTCCAGCTTTTACATCAGGACCGCACCTCTGGCTTGGAACCACTTCCCCTTACAGAAAAGCAAAGAAACAGCAGCAGTGGTAAATATGTTATATATTTTTGAAGCACTTAAAGTGTGTCTACATGGTATGATGCAGAGATGTGCACAGATAACTACTTCAACATCTTCAGAATTGTCTCGAATTTCTGAACCACCAAGACTGCATGTATTGAAGATCCAGTGTAGTAAGTACAGTACATATATAATAGGGCCATTTAATTATTATTAACTGAATTCCAAAACTGAAATTAATTCTTTAAGTATGGGTCTTTTTACAGGCTTAACTATACTATGTTAAAAAAAATATATATATAAATTTAAGTCAGAGTTTTGTAATTGTCTCATGTAGCTTAATCCTAACCTTTGCCTAAATCCCCAAACTTAGACTTTGCTTTCAGATGCAAAGCAGACTCCATCTTTTTATCTGTCTTCTCTACACATTAAATTTTATTATAACTATTGGGGCATTTTTGTGAGACTTGAAGATTTGTTCAAAGATGGACTTTTCAGATGTGTGTGCAAACTTTTCAGCTAGGGTTTTATTTAGTAGAGGAAGGTTGAAAACTTTTGCTCACTCACTCCTGGGCTCACTATTAGTCGAGATGCTCTTTGAACATCTGGAGTTAAACACAACACAGTTGATAACTTGGACAGTTGTGCCAAATTTGTCAAGACAGTCATAATTGCATTATCTTCATGTCAGGGGTAATGATGTAGTTTTTGTTGTCATTACTAGGTGTATCATACTGATGATAATACATCTAGGAAAAGCATTACAAAATAAAAAGCATGTTAATTTTTCATAGCTGGTAAGTTGTCTTAATCAATTTGTAGACAGCTGAAGAAAAAGGAAGACATGGTTTTGCTACCAATTCAGTATAGACTATAGTTTCTGTTTTTCAGGGCAGGTCCATGCACTTAGTTGACTCATGATTTGTGGCATGTTTTTCTTCAGATGCAGAATCTTGCTTTTGAAACAAAAAAAGAATTGCATTTCAATGCAGAAGTGCACATACACAGTAACCATTTTTCTTCATGAGAAACAGAAAAAGGGGGTTTTGTGTGTGATATTTATTCTAAGACTGGAATTAACATAACTGGTTGTGATGTGAAAAATTTGGGATGTTTTTTCAAACTTTTTCATCCTGGGTATTCATGTCTTCTAGTTGGTGTTACAGAACTGGCTGAGGAATGGCTCTCACCTAGATGGGATTGTGTGGGAATAGCAGAGGAGCAGGGATCTTGAACATCTCTTGGTGCCAGTTATTTTGTCTTTAAGTGTTTGAGTAGGCATTTTTTTCCTTTACTTCCTCATGAATTACTGGCAGTGAAACACATTTATATACACACATAAGGCTATAAGCAGTTTCCTCAATGTGCATTTAACTAAAAACGGGACACACCCTATTCTAGCATAAACATGTTAGTTATGTAGATAAGTATAGTACCGTGGCACCATATATACTTACCTAGTCTAAGGCAGGCCTCTTGGTCACTTCAAGTGAGACGTTCCCCCTTCTAGTGTCACTGTTTCTCTCCAAAATGATGAAACAAAGACATGACACCAATGATGATCGTTACAATCTCTTCCCTGAACCTATTCCTCTCTTCTGGAGTCCAGTAGAAGGCAAGGTTTCTGCTTCTGGCATTAAGGACAACTATGTAAGTTAGTTCTGACCATGCTGAGTTGTTTTGTTTTGCCCCCACACACACACTTCTTTTTTTTTGAGATTCACAGGCTAGGCTTTCTAAATCATACAGCTGGATCCCCCTTTTCCTCAGTTGCCCCTTGTCTGAGATTGTCTTCATATATACTGTGTTCTGGAATTTACCATGTACCTTGACGCACAACCTCAGAAATAGCTTTCTTTGGTCTGCACAAGGGTAATCCCACTGGAGGAAAAAGCTACGTGTGAGACACGATAAAGTGAATGGATTGTGAGGATTTAATCCCATGGATTTTCATGTAGGAATTACTAAGAAAAGGAAAAAACAATTTGTTGATATTGTCACTAGTGTATCATAAGTGCTTTATGTATTGACTCTGAGTTAATGTTATGGTATTTTTATTATTTACTATGGGAGAATTGAAAGATAGTTTCTGTTTGACTAGTTATGCTTTTGGTGTAAGATCTTTTTGTTGCACTGATGCAGTTATTTCAGCAATAACACTGAATTGTAATTCTGTAAGGTGAAAGAAACCACACACACTTAAATAAGATGGAGTTTCTCACTATGAAAAAAATGCATATAGGAAGTACAATTTTTATTTTGTTGAACTCTGTGAATGACTCTATATGCAGTCAGGTAAAGGAAAGCCCTCATTTGAGGAGTAAATAGAAGAGTAGAGCATACCAGGAGGCTGATAAAAATGGGGGGAAGTGCTAAGGGAGATAAGTTGATTCATAAAGCCTGAAAAATCTACTTCAAGTATAATTTTTTAAAATCATCTTTAAAAAGCTAGTATATTAATTAAAAGGCCATTATAAAGTTAGGAAAAGACTAATGTGGGTATTTCATTGTGTTAATACAATCATAGGAAGAAATAGTGTACATTGCACTTGACAAGAGGCAATATGATTATGTAGTTTCTTTTTGTGAAATCAGGTGTTGTCACAGGGGTTTTTTTTTCCATAATATTATTTAGCAGGACCTGCAAAAGTAGTATCTTGCATGAAAATACTCACATCCTGAAATATTCATGTAGTAGAGTGCTCACAAAATCAGCAGACAGAAAGCTTCTTGGGAAGAAACAAGTCCTCATGGACTTGAGGAAAAAAAAGAGAAAGGTGAACAGGAGATAGATATATAGGCTCAAAAACTACCATTGAAATTTAACACTCTTTTGATATATTTATACTGAAACCATGAAGTTGGATCCACTAAATAATTTAAATGGTAGTGCAGAATATGTAGACTTGAAATACCATCCAGAGCCCTCCAAAATCACCAAAACCTGGAGGATGCTGAACTACCAAACTGTAGTGTCTGGCTGAAGAGGACTTTTAACCTGTTTTTTCCCTTGGGATGTTAGTGCCTTCCTGGGGGTCTCAGGCCCTCATTAGGAGCCAGATCCCTGAATCTTGTCTTCCATGGACACGTGGCTCCTCACTCCTTCCTTTTAAAGAATTACGTCTGCTGCTTGCTTTCCTGTTAGAGCCTTTTTTTTTTTTTTTTTTTGTGCGATGTGAATTTCTGATAGGAATCTCTTACTTTTTGAGGAATCTCCTCCTCTGTATGATGGTCTGGTGGTTCATCAGTTTTTGAAGCAGTATGAAATCTTGGTTAATTCTATTCTCTGCCTGATGGTTCAAAACCCCATCTGTCACCTCTTTAGCCATCTGCTTATGCAGTGTCTTTTGGAAGCTCTCCATGATTCGGAAGGATGCAAGGAAAGCCAAAACAATGCAAGGTTGTCTTTGTTGTGGTTAGGGCCACTTAACTGGGGAAGAACTGAGTCCTGGTTTCTGCTTCTTTCCTTGAAAATCTATTATTATTTTTAATGCAAATACATGAAATGATGCCTCTTCCTGCTAGAAAGTTTGAGCGGGAGGAAACTCTTGGTTTTAAGGGCCCTGTTATTAAATACTTACAGCTTACATATGTTCTCTGGGGAGTTTAATTACTTAAAGCTTCGACTTTCACTAGGCAGGTGGGAGGAAATCTAAATCATTTTTTTAAGATGCATTCCCTGGTTCTTTGAACTGTGTTCAGTGCAGTAAATCTTGTCTGACATGTATCTTGAGATGCACTGGCAGTGCATCTGAGGCAGGAATTACGTGTAACTCTTTAGATGGTTAGATACCCTATTTATCACCTATAATGGAAGATTAATAGAAGGACAAGAAATGTTGACAAAAGATATAGTGTGCTTTTGCTAATGTTGTTTGCTCTTGGGTCTCTTACAAATTCTAATCACATTTGCAGAAATCAAGAGAAAGCTTTACCCAGACCATTAGGAAATTCCACTGGTGTGGTGCAACATTTTGAAAATGTTTTTTCTTCTAGTCAGATAAAGACAGCTGACTGTAAAACATAATGGAAGGGCAGGAGTGACAGGGAAGAGGTATACAAATTGATTACATTCGGTATGGAGAATTAATGTGCTTCATTCACACTGTGTTTAAACGGAGAGGAAGACCAATTTGTCATTTAGATTACTTTATGATTTAACAGTGGAAAGAATGGAAATGAGATTAAAAAAAACCCAAAAACCAAAAAACAACCTGCAAAATGAAAGCAAGGGAGACATGACATGCTGTAACGTATTGCAGGGGGAATGCAGGGGGAATATATTTAGTGACTTATAACTTCTTTTTTTCCAAGTGATAAATTATTCAGGAGCAGAGTTTGATATTTTTTGGGTTCTTTTTATGAATGAGTTAATTATTTGCTGTGAGTTGTTTATAAAGTTGTTTAATTTTAGGTTCTAACTATCTAAAAGCACTGTAAGCACTTTATAAACTGGCAGAAGGACAAGATGACCTTTTATGGACAGCAGAACAGTTTTCTTAAGATTAGCAGACAGTAATGACAACAATTTTGTGTATCCTTTTGCAGACCTGTGGAATTGGTTTCTTTTGGTCCAATTAAGATAACCTAGGTGCTCACAGTATTTCATGCTGGTAGCTTCATAATCCTCAAAGCCCGAAATCAAATCCAGGGATTCACTTGGTCCAACATTTTCCACCTATGCTCTTTCTCCCTGACTAAACACCCTTTAGTGATAGTGAGATATAGCAGGAGCATGCTGATTTGTTCTTATCCTTAATCAGCATCTTTGACAGTAGTCATCTATGGAAATCAGCTCTACAGATACTGTCATATTATCTTGCCAACTGGGTAAGGGTAGAGCATCAAGTTTCACAATGCACACCAGACTTCTGCAGAAAATGTACATTTTCTACTTCACTGCAGTGGCATAGAAATTGGCCAGTGTTCTTAATTACCAAAGAGTAAAGTGGATTAGTGAGACAGGTTAGGATAACTGCTGTTTTTCCAATGAGGGTAGAGATTAGCAGTCTCTCTCTTTAATAAGACTAAAATTGTGACCTTGCATGTGAAGAAAAAGCTACAAACCTGTTAGAATATTTCTTGCAATAAGCAGGTCAGATAGTGACTAACTATCTAGGTTTTAGTTTTGGTTGCTATGATTTTGCCAAACTAAAACACTGTCAGGAAACCTGAAAATTTTTTTCCTTGGGAACTCCTTGCTTCATACTGATTTAGTAGATCTCTTAAAATGAAATTCTGTAAGAAATGTTTGTTTGTATGGAAAAAAAAAACCACAACAATCTTACTCTGATAAGAAGTGAAGGATAGTCATCCAGGATAGCTCTTGCTGGTTTTCTGAAAATCAGCCTAAATCAAATCAGCACATGAATGTCTACAAACTGTAGCCATCTCATGTCATGCTTCCCTTCCTGCTTTCTAACTTCTGCAATGAACAGAACCAGGGGAAACAAGGGAAAACAGTTTGTAGTCATGGAATTCAAGGCACTGCAGCAATACCAAATTCTGATGATGCCTTACTTCTGAGTGCTTAGTCTAGTAGCATCTCGTGATTTTAATCTGATTTTAATCTAATTTCTATCATTTATATATGTATGGTGTCTATATGCCCTTTAGTAAAGGAAATGACATACCTTAAACTACTCTCAATGTTACTTTACTCGTTTTGCATGATTTTTATGGTGCAAAGCTTAATATGTCACATAGAATTTCTGAATCAAGCATTGCATAATCAATGAGTTTTTCAGCATCACTTGGATGTGCCTTAAAATCAATTAATATTTTGAACAAAAAGAAATACTGAAAAATAATTCTAAAATTTTCTCAGTAAATTTCTTTAACTTTTCATTTTTACATACATCTATCTCTAAGAATTTTCTAAATTGAACTATTCTGTTTCTATTTCAGAGTAGGGTTTTGTGTAAGGAACATACAAGAAATCTGCCACAGTTTTCATATGAATTATGCAAAATCTTTCACAAAAACTAATTTTGTTTTCAGTTTAGCATTTTTGATTTTTTTTAATGAAAATTGTTTTTTCTTGTTGCTAATTTATGGCATTATAAGTGAACCTGCTCTTTAAGAACATCTTTTAAAGAAATTTTATGGATTTTTGTCTCATATTTGTGCAGTGTTGGCATAAACTTCTCTGGTACATCTGTGTGCTGAAGGTTGTAGAAACAGTTCTCTGCTAGAGGAATATGTGCTGGGTAATTAAAATACTGGCATATAAAGCAAAAACAAGCATAAGAATGACTGCACTATGAAAGTATTATTTCCCAAAGTTGCATAGTGAGCTTTTTTTAAAGAAAAATAGATATTCTGTGATCTCAATGTGTAGAGATATGTCTGTAGGTGTGTATTGCATACACACACAAAAGTTTGTATATCTGAATCAGAAGATCATCTAATACCTCATATATGCTATGTTTTCTGGTGTACACATCATTTATAGAGCAAAAGCTCCTTTGGAGCTTGGTACTCATCCTTTCCCCTAGACAAGCAAGGTCCTGTTCATAGGGAGGAATCTTTAGAGCACTAAACTGTTAAAACTACCAATAAAAAAAAAAATAATAAAAAAAAAAAAAATGCAGACTCAATTTGTGGCCTTAAAGGGATTCTATCTAAAAGGATTTGGTCAAATAGATTACTTTCTTCCCTCTCCTCCCCTCCACTCCCAGATAGTCAAGAGTATTTATAGAATCATAGAATCATAGAATCATAGAATGTTTTGGGTTGGAAGGGACCGCTAGCGGTCATCTAGTCCAACCCCCCTGCAGTGAGCAGGGACACCACTACCTAGACCAGGTTGCTCAGAGCCCCGTCCAACCTGGTCTTGAATGTTTCCAGGGATGGGGCATCCACCACCTCTCTGGGCAACCCGTTCCAGTGCTTCACCACCCTCATTGTAAAGAATTTCTTCCTTACATCTAATCTAAACCTACCCTGTTTTAGTTTAAATCCATTACCCCTTGTCCTGTCACCACTGTCCCTACTAAACAGATTCTCCCCCTCTTTCCTATAGGCCCCCTTTATGTACTGGAAGGCCGCAATCAGGTCTCCCCGCAGCCTTCTCTTCTCCAGGCTGAACAAGCCCAACTCTCTCAGCCTGTCCTCATAGCAGAGGTGCTCCAGCCCTCAGATCATTCTTGTAGCCCTCCTCTGGACCCATGAAGGCCATTTATTTACGAAATAAATGGGCCATGAAGGCCATTTATTTACGAAAGGACTAGAAAGTTGAGAAAAGCAAAGTATGTAAATTCTGTAGGTGTGTCTTAGCAGCTGAAACTGCAACTATTAACCATGATCAGTGCTGTACTACAACTTGTATATAAATCAGTATAGATTTATCTTTTTTTTTTTTTTCTTTATAGTGGAGATTGGGGTTTTTTCATTCAGCTCATTTCTAAAGTATGTAGGCAAATTTTATTCTCAGGATAAGGTCAGCTCTGTAAAGAGCGAGTCTGATGGGTGAAAATTTTGAACAGTTGTGATCATGTAAAAACAGGATGCTACAATGAAAGTTCTCTGTCTCTGACTTGGTTTAGATACCACTCAGAGAAGTCTGTGCTTTGTATCCCTACCTCAGTTCTATTTGCACAACATATTTTTCAAAACCATTGTTTACAACTTATTTTCTATAATTTAGGATAATCATGATATACATGATAAATAAATACACCACCTTCCCCTTGTCCAGGGCAAGGACACACAAAATTCTGATTCAGTACTCATGACTCAGCAAGATATTACAAGCTAATCTGGTCCAAGTCTAAAAGGTATTTAAGCAGTTAGCCTACAGTCTGTTTCAATGGCTGTCAGTTACCCACATATCTTTAAATACTGTGATTGTGAGTTTAGGTAGCACAAATTTCTTTTAAGCAAATTTCTTCTGGCTAAACAAATAATGAAGGGCTAAATAGCACCAAAGAGCATTCAAGCTAATGAAAACCATACCTTTCCTTATTTTCTCTGCACTCTAATTCCATTTGAAGTTTGTTTTTTTTCTCATTACATCATGGTTAGAAAGCCAGAAGAGGCCCTTAGATTATTTAATTGGAGCTTCTGTATAATGTAGGTTCTTAATGTCACCCTGTTATTTATATGTTTAGCTTGTAACTTCCATACAATGAAAGCATAAATAGAATGTATAATTCATATAGTGTTTTTCTGTAAAAGTATTTCTCCTGAAGAATATTTCTATTAATTTCAAATTTGCAATGTCACTTTATTTGAAGATTCCACTGGCATTTTAGGCTTGTATTTCAGCTCTTAAAATGACTTTAAACAATTCTGGCAGCAGGAGAAAAAAGACTCTGGGGTACCTAGCTTAGTTGTCTAATTTCTAAATAGTTTAAATGCTAAGCCTGTAAAATAAATTATGTATAGCTTGAACTTAAATGAACAAAGAATAGTAGTTTTCCTTTGGGAAATAGCTTTAATTTAAAAAGAAAATCATGTTTTTAGGTAACTCTCACCTGGGAGTGCATTTGTTAGCAAAATAGTTATTTGGTGTTTTGAAAATACAGTTCTGCTTAAGCTACATGCTCGATAAGGAGTCAGCATATAGACAGTTTCCATTTAAGAACTAACCCACTGACGCACCTACCTTGGCTGGGCTAGTAAAGAAAACAGTGTTTATTGAGTTCTTGTAAAACGTGTCTCAAAAAATGAACGTGTGCAAGGTGGAAGTTGTGGGTATTTTTTTCTCCACTCTACTCCCATGGGGTATAAGATGCTATACGGGCACCACCGCAGACACTGACACCTGGGTTTTGTGTACCACGTTTCTGGAGCTTCATTTTTCTGTTGGTTTTTTTGGACTCTTTCTTTCTACAGATCCAGAAAAGCAACTTTGTTCTGCTTTATGAATATTGCAGATTCATTTTCTCATGGCTCTAGGCTACACCACGGAAGACTAGCAAAGCTGCTGCTTTTGATCCATAGATCTTTCGCTTAGATGTTGAAATTTCCTCCTCCCCCTGCTTGTAGACTTGGCAGCCTCAGAGATGTGCTGTAGCCAGTCTCCTGCGGGGTGTCTTTGCTGGACTGCCTCCCCTTACATGCCAATTTGACTCTTAGGACATTCATTGAGGCAAGGTGTTTTGTTGTGTTTTTTCAGAATGGGGTAGGAAGGGAGCTACTGTTCATTGAGATGAACCTCCTTCACTTCAGGTGTTCAGTTAAGCCTTCTGATGCTTGTCAATAAAGCTGTTACTGGTTTCAATGAGTGAATGTTTTACTGATATGATCAGAAGTCTGTTTGGAAGAGGGGAAGATTAGCAAGACGTTTGGACATGTGCCACAGAAGAAAACCACCAGATTGTGATGTTAGGACACTGATCATTTTATGCAAAACCACAACATGAAAAGCTCTGTATCCCATTGTGAGGTAAAAACAGTTCCAGGACCAGCCTCTGCCTTGGGGTCTGCTTACAGCTGTAGTTTTTGTTTTCCTAGATAACACAGCTGTCTGCTTCAAATGGACAGTGAAGGATGAAAAAGAGAAAGGATCATGACTTTTTTAACACCTGCCTCCTAATAAGTGTGTGCCTGTGTGTATATGCTGTGCCATACGCATGACTCCAGAGTACTCGACTGTTTTCTTATCCTTTTAACCATGTAACTCCAAAGAGGTATCCTAGAAACTTTTTGTACTTTTCACACTGGATATTTCCAGTTGGGGGTTAGATTCTGCTAACTTTGTGTACTTTATTGGCATTACTTACAGAACTATTCAACTCTAACAATAAGAAAGAGCACTGGCATTTGTCTTAAAGGTTTTGCCATGCATAAAAGGAAAAACAGTGTTATGTCTATTGATTTACCTTCAGCCAATGTAGCAAATTCAAAAAGAAATCACTAAGTGAAGAGAAATTACTAAGTGGCAGAAGGGAACAAGGAATACATCCCTGGGCCTCGATCTGAAAGGTCATATACCTGGTGTCTTATGAATGTCAAGTCTGAAAATAAGTAAGCAGTGTAAATAAACCAGTGCCTTTGCCTTGCTGGTTGGCAAGTTCCCTCACTACCTCTTGTCCTTCCTGTCAGGATCTGTCACTGTGAGGGAGATGATGAAAGTCCCCTCATCACACCATGTCGCTGCACAGGGACCCTGCGCTTCGTTCATCAGGCCTGCCTGCACCAGTGGATTAAGAGCTCAGACACGCGCTGTTGTGAACTCTGCAAGTATGACTTTATAATGGAGACCAAGCTCAAACCTCTCCGGAAGGTATGGTGCTTTTGAATTTAATGATCCTCAATTGTCAAATGGTGAGAACGGCTGCGCAAGGTAATGGCACAATTAAAGAAACATCTGCCTGTCCAAAATGGCTTTGTATTTGCTGTTGTTAAATCAGTTCCAGTGATTTCAGTTGAGGTTGGTTATTTAACAGCAGCAGAGGATTTTGAGTAAAGACTTTGTTTCAGCACACATGCAATATAAATGGACAAATAATAGTTTTTTGTATTTAGAATTTTTATCTTCAGCTTTTTGTTATTGGCTGTTCTGTTTATTTTTAAGCCAGAAGGAAGTCTTACTTATTGCGTTTGGCTCCTGAATAACACAGGCCAGTTCACCCAGTAACTTTTACATTGAGCCCATAACTTCTGGTTCAGAATGAAGTTTATACCAATGTGGAGACAGCAATTATGAAGTAACACAGTCAATCAATTTCGCAGCATCTGTTCTAACTGTTACACTTGTGGGCAAATTAATCATTTGTACATTAAGATTAGTTAATGGAATCTAACTACAGGGCAACCTTGCATCCTGAGAGTCAGACGTATGTATCTGCTCTCATCTGTTTTCCAGGATAAATCAATTTAATGGCACACGGGTTGTCAATATAGGGAAGGTGAAGAGTTGGTTAAACAGATGTGGGCTTTGTTTTCTTTGGAGTGAATAATTTGTCCTCTGATTTTTCTCTAAAAATGCCCCCATCCTTTTTTGGATTTTTTTGCACCTTGAAGTTTGAGTCAATCTAAAACAGTCTGGATTTGAAGTCTTGATGAGCCCTTGAAAACCATGTAGAAACTAATAGCTTGTAACTAGTGTATACATATCTAGTAGTGTTTTGACAGCAAAAGACATTTTTTTGTCAGCTTTGCACAGGTAACAGTTCAAAGAAAGGGGAGCAAATGAAATTCCCTCTCATTTTCCATCCAGAGAAATTATCTAGTAGGTCCCTGATGGTAAACCACTTTTGAAGAGAGAATTAGGATTGATTTGACAAGCAAAGCTTGTGATAAGGAAGGACTCAGTTCTCAAGTGCCAGGTAGATCTCACCAGGTAGACTAGAAATTGAAACAGATGTAAATAGAAAACTGATGGCTAAAAAACTTAATTATATTGACTTTGTTTTTAGTAATTGCAGATAAATTTTAGCTAATATGACAGGAAGGCGATAATTGTATAAAATCCTGCCTGTAGCATATCTTTGGGGAGGTTTTTTTTGTATATGTGTTTCTATTTTCAACACAAATTGCTTTAACCTTCCATGAAACAGATACACTTGCAACAGCCACTCTCCCCAAGAGAATATACAGATACCAGTATTTTTAACAAAAGCCTTTCCTAATTGTGTTAGGTAATAAAGTGTCTTTAAGAAACTTGAAATAAAATTTATAGCATCCAAGGTGAAAAGGAATGAAATATGTGAATAACTGTTGATATCAGAAGTAGGCACTTTTAACTGTGTGTGTCTCATCGTTGCTGCCCCACCCCCTCCCATTTTTTTCTTGCAATTAAAAAAGATTCATTGAATACTGGCAGATTTAGAGTGGTAATGTAATTCCTGTAAGTCTGTTTTTTCTTAATTGAATGATTAACACCTAATTTATCTTATCATTTGTTCTCAGTTTTTGATTTCCAACATAGCAAAGATGAGCCTCTTTCAGACAGCATATTTTTGTTTCTGCTCAAAGCAGTACTCAAATGTAGTTTATCTGCCTGACAATAAATGCTGGCAACATTCCCCCCTCCAAATGCAGTGCAACAAATATTTGTCTGTATAGTATGGACCCAGCATCTAATTACAGATCCTTTTTTATAAATTACACCCATTTCAGAAACCAAACCCAAAGTTTCCAAAGTTTTCAAAGTTAAAATTAGTTACCCTTTTTGCAATTATAACATTCGACTGTGATACCTTTCATATGTTATATTAAACTAAATATATCGTCCCTTATAAGTGTATGCACTGTCACTGCCATCGTTCACAAATTTATGAAACACTATGCAGTTTATGAGAAGCTGTTTTGTAAACTAAGCATTTTGAGAGCTGTAGCAAAGACAAGGTAAGGGAGGAAAGAG
>KL281712.1:0-17316 GCA_000699545.1 Podiceps cristatus
ATATATATATGTATGTATGTATGTATAGGAGAGCAGCATCATTTTTACAGGTGTGTCTAAATAATACTGTGCAGGCTAAAAAATAAATGAACAATTTTGATGGTGACACAGAGAGCACCAACATCCACCCTCTCCCAGCAGGACGCCCCTCCGTGAGCGCTGTGAGGCCAGCAGCACATCAGCATCCCATAGGATCTATCCCGCTCAAGCTATTGGCCTTGCTGTAGAAACAAGGAAATACTTTTTCTACTTGCAGTCACAAGAATTATATAGGTCTGCTTGGGTTTCCAATCCTTCGCATGCATTTGTAGGAGACAAGTGGTTTTCTGTAGGAAAAGGTGTTTTATTAAGGCAGGTGGTGGTAGTGGAGTCTTGAGATGAGCTCTTGAGAGCCGGAGCTGAGATGACATGCCACCAATGTGGGTCACATACCCTGAAGATGCAGGCTTGGTGCTGGGCTGTTTAACTACAGACCTCAAGAAACTGAGAGCCAGGTGAAGTTGTCGGCTTCTGCTACCAAAAACTCAAGGCAGGTTGATACCATGAGCCACCTCTGCAAACGTGAAGCGGAGGTTACGTGCAAGGAGTTCAGCTCTTCTTAAGAGTGAACTTTATAAAGGCACCATACATGAAGGAGAAGGTGTAGAGATGAATAGATGAGTGTGTTTAATCTTCTTTAGGCAAGGAAAACCAAGTCAGGGCAAAGCAGGGAATAATCATAGAATCATAGAATGGTTTGTGTTGGAAGGGACCATGAAGGTCATCATGTCCAAACCCCCCTGCAGTAGCAGGGGCACCTTCAACTAGACCAGGTCACTCAGAGCCCCATCTAACCTGGCCTTGAATGTTTCCAGGGATGGGGCATCTACCACCTCTCTGGGCAACCTGTGCCAGTGTTTTACCACCCTCAGCGTAAAAATATTTTTTTTAATATCTAGTCTGAATTTCTCCTCTTTTAGTTTACAGCCATTACCCCTTGTCCTATTGCTACAGGCCCTGCTAAAAAGTTGTTCCCCGTCTTTCTTATAAGCCCCCTTTAGGTATTGAAAGGCCACAATAAGGTCTCCTCGGAGTCTTCTCTTCCCCAAGCTGTACAAACCCAACTCTCTCAGCCTCTCTTAATCAGGGAGGTGTTCCACGGATCATTCTTGTAGCCTCCTCTGGACCCGCTCCAACAGCTCCATGTCCTTCCGGTGCTGAGGGCTCCAGAGCTGGTTGCAGTATTCTAGGTGAGGTCTCACCAGAGGGTGAGAGGGTGTGTTCATTTAGAACTTGATGGCATTTTTTGTTTGGGAATTTCCTTTTTTTTTTTTAATTGGCATTTTATGTTGCATTACAGTGTAAAGTGAACGCTGGTCCATTGATCTCTGTTCCTCGGCACACCTGAAGCCCAGCTCTCCTGCATGGTGACGTGTGTTGGGGAGGTTCTGCTTTGGCTTTTCCAAAAATTATGCCTAGATTTCATCCCTGGCAACCAGCTCCAAGCATTTCAGTTGTCTTGTGTGCGCATCCAAGGCCATCAGGATAGCCTTCCTGTGACTCTCCTCTGCTTCTAGGCTCATCCAGAACCATTTCTTCGCTCCTTTTAATTCTTCTTCCAACTTCATCACTCAATTCTTTTTTTTTTTTTTTTTTTTTGCTATAAAGTCTCTTGATGCTGCCTTCTGTAACTTACAGCCCATGCAGTTTTGGTATTTTTTTCCCAATCTAAAAGAGGTCCCAGGACATAGTTTGTGTGAAAGACATCAGAAAGAGCAGATTCGGAAAAAAAAAAAAAAAAAAAAAGGCCCTTTTCCCTTCATCTTGATGGATTAACCTTGAAGGCACTGATGGGAAAGCCAGTAGCAATAATAAAGGTGAGCACAGAGCACTGGAGAGGGCGAAGTGCTGCTGATTCCCCCTGATTCCGCTTCTTAAAACACAGAATGGAGAAGAAATTTTATTTTTTTGCACATTTGGCTTTCTGGGCAAGCAGCTACAGAGGGTTGTTGTGGTGGGCTGCAACGGGAATCCCACTACCTGTGGAGTTTTGTGCTTTAATTTATGTTTCTCCCTGAGCCACTCCCCAGTGCAGAGAGACGAGGATGACGGGAAGCATCAGTTACCCAGCCCTGTGCTAGTTCAACCTCAAACCCCCTTTCCCATGCAAAAACAACCCCAGGAATGTTTTTTTGTACGTGTGCTCCCCCATTGGATGCTTTGCCGGGCACCACTTGGAGCACAGCCCGCCACGGTCACGCACAGGGGTGGGTTTGGTCCCCCAACCGCACTGGTGAACCCCGCTGGTGGGTTGAGATGCTCCCACACCCGGCGGGTAAATAACCAACAAAGATGAAAAAATATGGTTCAAACCAAACTGCCAGTGTTAATGCCTTCGAGCCCAGGATTCCGAGGGCAGGGAGAGAAGCTTTTGGTACATCTAATTTGGGCAACTGAATTTTACTCCCTGCATCAATCGAATTATTTAACCCCATTTTGCTCTCCCTGGGAGCTGGTGTGCCCAGGGCATGAGAACTGGGAAGGAAGCCAGGGACAGGATTCTGGGTGAGTCCAAGGAAAAGGTTTTGTTGAGGCTGGCAAATCTTCCACAGTCTGTCACAGGGGCCTGGGGCTGCTTGGCGCACTCAGGGAGGGGGGCGGAATGTCCATGGCAAGTTTCTGAATTGACTTTTAACTGACCCAACAGTTGAACAATATTTCCTAGTATAAATTTCAAAATCTGGAGGAAAAAAATCATTTTACCCAAGCGGTTCTTCAGTGAGGTCCCTGCCTCCCCAGCCCGCGCAGCCCCTTTTGCCTCCCAGGCACAGTGGCAGCTGTACGGGTGCTCCTCATTCATCCCAAGCCGTGCAAGAGAGCTTTAATACAATTTTAGAGCTGAATTTTTGCCTTGAAGCAGAGCAGGAGAGAGGGCCCGGGAGCTAAAGGGTTGTACTGCCAGGAGAACGGTTTCCTAAACCACACAAGCCCACCTACACCAGCCAGGGAGGATCACTTGACTGGGAAACATGCAGGAAAAACATACCCATCGATGTACCCACGGAAAAGCCCTCTTCCCCACATCTGGACGTGCCAAGCCGTGCTCTCACCCGCCTGTCGTGCCGAGCCGTGGCCCAAGACTCAGCCGCTGCTCCTGCATGCTTGAACCCAGCCGGCGCTTCGTGCCACGGGCAGGTGTCAATGATCCTGTGGTGAAGTTGCCACCAGGGGCAGGTCAATAAGGAGTGTCTGTTGCCACGAAAAGGCCAGGAGCCTTGGCTTGCCGCAGCATCTGCAGAAGATGCAGCAGGATCCCCTGTTCGC
The DNA here is from genome assembly GCA_000699545.1 of Podiceps cristatus. Lineage (NCBI taxonomy): Eukaryota > Metazoa > Chordata > Aves > Podicipediformes > Podicipedidae > Podiceps > Podiceps cristatus. The sequence goes on from KL281712.1 coordinate 3,304, forward strand.
CCACATTCCTCCTTATGCTCATCGCAACTGTGCTCATATCCAGCAAACACTAGCTGTTCTTCTTCCCCTCTTTTTTCCTGTTTCTCTTTGGGAAAGTTTCTTTTGGAGGGGAAATGAGAACGTGGCTGCTTTGGCCAGGATGGGTTTAAGGGTGGGTCCCCTGCACCAACAGCGGATGCCGCGGTGAACAGCGGGGATGGGGGAACATCTCCCCAGACAGCAGGAGCTAGCTTTGCTGCTTATTTCCAAGGAACAACACAGCTGTATCACCGAGGGAAGCAGGAGCCATCCCACGCAGGCTGGAGAGCTTTGCATCAGCGTTAGTGGGTGCCAGCTGGGGCTGGGTGCAGGATGGGGAGGGGAGGAAGGCTCCCTGCAAGTGTCTCCCCACTGCCGCATCATGGAAGGGCACCAGCCCTTCAGGCAGGGGCTGGCCCCATCCCCGGGGAAATGCTGGCACTGGAGCAGGGTGTCTGGAGGATACCATGCACGGTGACGTCTCAGGATGGCTGATGTGTCCTGAAGTCACTTTAGCTTCAAAAATGCTCGTTTTCTTTGCAAAAGCAAAATATTTTCTAGATCCTCCCCTTAAAAAAAAACCAAAAACAAAAAGTGCTTTCTAATGACTCATCAATCTCATCTCCTGTTTTGCTTTTACCTTTTCTATCTTTTTATTTTTTTCGTTCTACTGTCTCAGGAGCTGGGGTGGGCAGTACTGTGCTGTGTGCTCCCCAGCCACCCTCCCCATGCTCGGCAAAGGAGGCACAGCCACCACCGCCACCTCTGACCTGCCCCACGCTCGCACCTCCCGACCTCTTTCTCCTCGCTTTCCACCGGGCTGCAACCCTGTAACAACGGTGCCGTGGTTCATGCACCGGCAAGGCAGGAGAGCTCAAGTAAAGGGGGTGGGTTATACAGCTGCAAAAGCTTGGGGGGCAGAATGTATTGCTGCTGCGGTGTGAAGAGATGGGACTTTCCATCTCCAGCACCAGTGAGAAACCTTCTTTGCTTCTCTGAGAGCATCTTCAGAGAAGCATCAAGGAACAAAGCTGTGCGCTCTGGGGCAGGGGGAGGTCGGTCAGATGTGGCGTAGGAGCCCATGGGAGTTTAGTGACTCTTCAACAGCATTTTTATCTTTGAACGTCACTTTTTGAAAATACCATCCTGAGCCCATGCATCAGGCTGGAGGGACTCCAGCAAGCCTCTTGGCGTGGTGGGACACGGGCAACACGTGGTGCTGACTCGGGGAGGGAGTGGTGTAAGGGCCGTGCGGCTGCCGGGGGACCGGCTGGGGCGCAGGTGGTGGGTGCCGCAGGAAGGGGAAAGCCCCAGGGATGACATGGCTGACATTAAATAGCACCTGTCAGGAGGAGCGGTGAGACTTTGAGGGAGAAAGGGCTGAAGGCCAGGGACCCAGGTGCACCAGTGGATAACAGCATCGTGGCAGCAGAGCCGTGATGAAGATGAGTGCAGCCCTACGAAACGTTGGCAAAGAGGTTTCTAGAACAGGAGGCAATAATTGCCATCATCCAAGGCCTAGGGTACCCCTGTCTGCAGGGAGGCAGGGAAGCAGGATGGGTGGCTGCATCAGAACCAGCCCAAGGAAAAATGGGGGGCAAGAAGTGCCCAAAATCAAGTGAGACCTTGGGGATCGGCCAGCAACTGTGGCAGGGGCTGTGCCATGAGCCCCAGGGGGGCTGGAGGGCAAAGCTCTTGCAGCGGCATGGCCCTTCCCTGACAGGACAGCTGCGTCTGCCTGAGATAGCGAGGGGCAGACCCCAGGACCCCAGCTGGGCTGTAGCACAGGCAGGGCACGCGAGCCCTCTGCTCCCCGGTGCATGCAGGAAGGGCTCTGCCCTGTCCCCCTGCGACGACGTGCTCCCGGGCCAGTATTTCCTCTCCTCCGCCAAGGCTTCGTCCCACATCGGCTGCTCCCAGCAGCTGCTGACTGTGAGTTGGAGCAAGCAGGGAGTGAACAGGGCTGGAGCAAGCGGGATACAAGCAGGGCTGGAGCAAGCAGGGAGCAAGCAAGGTTAGGTCTAGAGGTGGTGAGCTCACCAGCAGCATCCCAGCACTTTCCAGCAGAAAAAGAGCAGATAGGGACGAGAGTCTCGGTCCTGGTGCTTCTGAACCCTCTCACATTTCCAGAACAGCAACACTTGAGACGTGGGTCTTGCAGCGAGGGTAGCAGGGATCCATCCATGCTCAGCCCCTGCGCGTGCAGCCCTGTGTGTGATGGCAATTCTCATTTAGGCTGTCAACCAACAGCACATCTTAGAATCACAGACTCGCAGAATGGTTTGGGTTGGGAAGGACCTTCAAAGATCACCTGGTCCAACGCCCCTGCTGTGGGCAGGGACATCAAGAGCACTTCCAATGCTGAGGAATCCATGACTTCTCTGAGCAACATGTTCCAGTGCCTCACCACCCTCATCATAGAAAAATCTCTCCCTTATATTTACCCTAGATCTACACTCTTTTAGTATAAAACTGTCGCCCCTTGTCCTGTCACTACAGGTAAAAAGTCCCCATTTTTCTTATAAGCCAACTTTATATACTGAAAGGTCACAAGGTCTCCCCAGAGCCTTCTCTTCTCCAGGCTGAACAACCCCAATTCTCTCAGCCTTTCTCCATAGCTCCAGCCCTCTGACCATTTTCATGGACCCACTCTAACAGGTCCATGTCTTGTGCTCCCCAGAGCTGGAGGCAGGGCTCGGGGGGGGTCTCACAAGAGTGGATCATCCCCCCCCTCAACCTGCTGGCCACACACCCAGGCCACAACTGGCTTTCTGGTCTGCGAGCGTACATTGCTGTCCAGTTTGTCACCCACCAGTATCCCCAAGTCCTTCTCCACAGGGCTGCTCTCAATCCATTCATCACCTTTTCTACATTGATATCCTCTGCAGGGGGTTACAGCCAACGCATGAGCCGGCAATGAGTTTTCTGTTTGTAAAACTACGAGGTTGTCCCGGCAGCCCAGTGGTGGTGGTGGCAGTGGGTTTTGTTATTATCCTGTTTTTCTTTTTTAATCTTGCCCCCCTCCAAGCTTGTCAGAAGCAATGCTCAAGGTCAGGGGAGTAAGCAGCTTCCAGCTGCTAAGAAATCTTTAGGCTGGTAGTCAGCAGCAAACTAGAGCAGATGAGGAAGGGAGAAATCATGGGGAGAGAAAGGGTGGATGTAGTTTATGAGCAGAGAAAAAGAGAAAGGAAAGGTGCTTATCTGCAGGCAGGGAAAGAACCAGCTTCGTGCATCGCCTCGTAAGCTCTGTCTGGCTCCTCCAAGGCTGCCAAAAGATCCTGTCTGTGCCCAGCGGCTCTCACCGGTGGTGCAGGCTCTCGGCTGCCCACCTGGTGCCCTAGCGAGGTGGTTGGAGGTGATTTGGGCTCTGAATGTGATATAGCTTTTGCTAAGGACCTGCCCTCTCCCCACCAAATCCTCCTACCCACAAGGTTTGCGGGTCCCTGGGAAGGCCCATGCTCAGCATCACCGAGGATGGCACCGAATGAGATGGGCAGTAAGGATGAAGCCAGCCTTTCCCTTGGTCGCCTTCCCCGCCCGGTGCTGCCCGAGCCAAGATGAGCCGCTCCACAGGCGCTGGGCAAAGCCGGTGGGAAGCAGCGGGGTGTTGCGGGGTTGCTGGGTCCATCTGAATCCCCCTGCACCCTTTTCCTTGTCCTCCTCCTTCAGAACGAGCCCGGGATTACCTGCACAAGACTGGACGCTTCATCGTCATTGGTGGCATTGTCTCGCCTGTGCACGACTCCTACGGGAAGACGGTGGGTCACCTGCATTTTCCTTCTCTGCTTCCTCTGTGCGATGGTGTCTCTGGAGCCCAAGGCGAGCACTGGGCAGTGCTGCCTGCTCCCGTTGTCCTCTCAGGGACCTCCTCTGCCCGGTGCAGCCCCTGACCATGGGCAAGTCTCTGAGAGGAGAGAGAGGATAAAGCCACTTGCTCTTTAGATAAAATCTGCAGCAAGACCCTACAACCAGCCAAAGTACTAGACAGTGAAGAGAAACATTCTCTCCTCAAATGGTGGTGGCTATCTTACCTTGTTGGGTTGGGTTTTTTTTGTTTGTTTGAATGATTTCAAAGCCAATTTTATTGTGAAGATGGTGATGATGCAAACGAGGACCTTTAAAACCACTTTCTGTGGCAGAAGAAAATCCACATCAGGAGAGGAGTTTCCTCCTCTCCTGAAAGCTGGAGAATTTCATCAAGGAACCACCATACCTGGGCCTGGTCCCACAGCAGCGCAGGGCTGAGAGTGGCAGTGCCAAGCAAATCTCACCAACTGGTTTGTAACCAGGGCTGAAGCAAGGCAAGGATTCCTCTTCTCCAGCAAACAGGAGCTTAAATAATTATTTGCAGGCAGGAACGAATCCCTCTGGCCCGTCTCATCTGATGCTCTGCCCTGGGAAGGTTTGCAAGCCCAGGCTGGCCAGGGGAGGACACTTGCCTCCTCCCCGTAACCGCTCCTCCATCACCCTTTCTTGCAGGGTCTGGTCTCAAGCCGGCACCGCCTGACCATGTGCCAACTGGCCGTCCAGTCCTCCGACTGGATCAGGTGAGTGGCAGAGCCCGCTCCGCCGCAGCACCAGCAGCCCCAGAACCATGGCAGCGAGGTCCCACATGCAAAGCCCATCTCCTCTGCACAGCACCTGGGCTGCAGCTCCCCAGGTGGAGATACCGCCCGCTGCTGGAGCTACAGGATGGACTTTCTCCTCTCCCAACCAACACTTGATTGAAAAACGGGCACCTTCCTCTCCCAGTCTGGCAGAGAATTGATGGGGGGCATTACACCATCCTTCAAGGGGGCCCTTTGTCTTCATGGGGTCTTGCAAGCGCCCCGCCGAGTCTGTGGTGTTTGGGTGAAGCCTGTACTCACCCAGTCCACCCCAGCCTTGTGGTGTGGCACCTTTCCTTTCTAAACCCACAGCACCAGCCCAGGGATCATCCCCTTCCCAGCCTTGCCATGTGGCATCTGGTAGCTGAAGCGGGACCCAAAATATCTCTGGGTTGCCCTCGGGAAGCAGGGCTGTAACACATGTAGATGTGTCCGAACCAAATGAAAGCTGGTTAGTTGAGTACCCAGAGTGGGAATGTGTCCAGGCACACGTTCAGGTCCCCAAAGCCATTAGGGAGATCTGGGTGGAAGGGCTGGAGGAAGGACATGGTCCACGGTAGAGCTTGGGGAGCAATGGTGGCTGTTCCCATCAATGCTGACCAAGCCAGCGGGGAAGAGGTAACACGGCCAGGAGGTGCAGGCAGCTGCCAACGCTGCCGTATTGCTGTGCTCCCTGCAGGGTGGATCCCTGGGAGTGCTACCAGGACACCTGGCAGACCACCTGCAGCGTGCTGGAGCACCACCGTGACCTGATGAAGGTGAGACGGCCCCTGTGCCATGGGTGCAGCCCGGGGGGTGCAGGGAACATGCAGGGGCAGGGGTGCTCTTGCACCAGCACATGGACGTCGACAACCAAAATATGGCTGAGACAGACAGAGAGAAAACTTGCAGGAACATACCTGAAATCCTGACCTGGAAGAGATGCAAAATACCTTATCACAGCTGCTCTGAGCTCCTTGCCCTGATAGTGAAAGCAAATCAAGCAGCTGGAGCCAGCAGCTGCCCCAGTCCTGTGGAAACCAGGAGGGGAGCAGGGGCGAAAGCAGGAACTGGCATAAGCTAAATTAATGCCGACCGCTCACTCTGTCTCCTGGGGGGAAGGAGAGGTGGATGGGCATCGCTGCTCACCAGTTGAAACTGCTGCATGAACCCACCAGAGCGGCTCAGTGAGGTGGGAAAATTCAGCAGCTGGGAAGTCCCCAGGGAGCACAAAACCCAGGAGGCAAAGTCCCTCCAAAAGCCCAGGCAAGCCTGAGCAACCTGAGGATGGGAAATCAATAAAACAGCATCATACAAACTCGCGGGCAGCCCAGTCAGGAGGCACAGAATTAGCATTAACCAGCCCAGCAGGATGCCTGGTGCATCCGGGGACTACGGCGTAAAAGCCCTGGGGATGGGACCAGTGGAGAGGAGGAGGGTGCATTTCCCCCCCGGGGTAACGTGCAAGCCACCGGCTTTGTGCCACTGGTTCATCAGCCACTGTATTTTTATTTATCCATCAGAATTTATGAGCACCTCCAGGCAACGGGGGCAATGCCTGCCTGCAGGCAGCACGGCTGCAGCCTTGTGGGTCCACGCAAAAAGTTAATCCCCCTGTCCCCATCCTTAATCATGCGTCATCCACAGTGTCCTGCTATCCCCAGGCTTACCTGGTGAGGTCGGATGGGACTGGGGATCCTAAAGTGAGCCTGGGCGTACCTGTCACTAAAGGTGACCTTCTGCCTGGGGTGCGGAGCCTCAATACTGGGGTCATAAAGGTTTTGGGAAGCAGCTGGAATGAAGCCACTGTTCCAGCTACATCTCAGCCTTGTTGCAGAGAGTGACTGGCTGCATCCTCTCCAACGTCAACACCCCCTCCATCACCCCCGTGATCGGCCAGCCCCAGAACGAGTCCTCGCAGACCATCTACCAGAACAACAACAATGTCTCCAACAAGCCCACCGCAGGTAGGTGGCAGCAGGGTAAGGGAGAGGGGCACAGCCACCCGCCCCTCACCTCCCAGACAGGGCTGCCGAGCTGTGGGAATGGTGCTGCATCTTATTTTTGGGTCACTCATCAGTCTCCATGCACCCAGCCCAGGGTTGGGTGGGGATGCGATGGAGGAGTCAGCATCCAGCACAGCACGGGGAGCCAGGAACAGCTTAAAATGGCAGTGAAATTGCACCATATTTTAGACAGATGATGTCCAGGCAGCAAGAGCAGCTAAGAGAAAGGGTATCTTGTCCCCACGGGGCCTGTGAGAGGGACAAGCTGGCAGGAAAGGTGACATGGGTGGATCCCCCACAAGCTGGCAGGATGTGGGATGCAGAGGTATTAGCTGGGGAGAAGAGGTGGGATTACTTAAATCCCGTAAAAACTAATGTCTTGTGACTTTTAAAAGTGATTTTATCTGTCCAGTTGGTCTCCTCAAGGCACAGCATAGCTCTCTCGGGACTTAAGACCATGAGAGGAGGTGCTGGGGAAATGCTGGGAGCAGTTCCCACACCCAGGCACCATAGTGTCTCACAGGCCTAGGGTGGCTGAAGCATTCATACAGGTCAGTCTGCCAGGGCATCATTGTCCCTGTGGTTAATTTTACTACTTCTTCTCTAGCAAAGATCCTGGGGAAGGTGGGAGAAAGCCTGAGCCGGATTTGTTGCGTTCGCCCGCCCATGGAGCGCTTCACCTTTGTGGGTAAGTAGAGGGAAGCCCCAGTATCGCCTTGGTGTTGGCACCAGCCCCCAGCTTTCCTCCTAGCCCATCTCCCAGGCCAGGCACCAGCATCTCTCTTTTGCTTCGCTTCCCCAGATGAGAATGCCAACTTGGGGACAGTGATGAGATACGAGGAGATCGGTGAGTACGCGGCCCCTCTCTGTGTCACTCCGGCTCCTCCACGCCAGCACTGCGTGGCTGGGAGCGGCCGCCTGACAGACCCAGTGGCGAGTGAAGGATGCCAGACCACCATCCCACCCTGGTGTTGGCTATCAGGGCTTGGAGATGAAACAGGAGCAGCTCTAAACTGGCCTGAGCCCATTCCCGTTGGCAGACAAGCAGCCTGAAATAAGGGAGTGAGCAGCGGGTCCCCGGCTCCCAGTGGTGGCATGGACCTGCTGCAGCATCATGCCTCGGAACTCAACCCAAGTGCCATGAAACCTGCCATCCTGCGGCACCGTGGCAGTGTCACCCACATCCTCACATTGCCTGCAGCCCTGCCGAGCTTTGCGCTCAGCAGTGGGAGGGATTTTGGCCCCCCGAGCAGCCATGGTGCTCCTTTCTCTGAAGCCTTTTAGGGGTTTTAGGCCCACCAGGCTGCTATGCGCTTGGCACTGCCATACATCACCCAGGGCTCTGCATGGGAAGCGTGGCCCACTGACAGCTTGCTGGTGTTTTTGAGACCCATTTCATGGGCTAGCCCACATGCAGCTTGGCACAACACCCATCCAGGCACCAGCACCTTGCAGAGCCTGCACCTGGAAATGCCAACCAGGGAGGCACCTTCCCATGCAGCCGCCTCTTCCCACCCCTCCGGGCAAGTTTGTGTCTTTCCTCCGGTGGCCGTGCAAATAAATTAATCTTTATAGGCCCATCCGAGCAGAAAGCTTCTTCCTGCAGCACAACTTTTTTACTGAGCAGCAAAGCCAACCCTCAAAGCAAGCTGTCAGCCAGCAGCAGTCCCAGCCTGGGGAGAGAAAGGGAGGACGTGGAAGTCCTCCAAGATAAGCAAGGAAAATGTCTGGTGCTTCACCACCAGCTTTGCTAAAGCAAACACAGCCATGCCCAGGGCTCTGCGCAGTCCCCTGGGCTCTCCCTGTACCCCTGTGGGCTGGAGCCCCTGCAGCAGATCACGAAGTGATTGTGGGCGCCTCCAGAGCTGGAGCACAGCTGTAGCTTAACAGCACGTAGCAATGCTGACAACAACCCAACAGCACACAAGAGGAGCTGAAATAAAGTAGGATGGGGGGTATTTCTTGTTTGATACCAGTAGGGATGTGAGAAGGACCACGGGATCTTTAGTGGGACCTGTTTAGGCAGGGGAGGTCTGTGCAGAAGGGGAACCCCCTGATCAGCATGGGAGGATGGCAATGGGGGGGTGCCTGCTCAGTCCTGTTTGCTCCCACCTCTGAGCTTCTCTGCTTCTTTTCTTCAGAGCTTCGCATCTTACTGCTCTGCGGCAGCGACCTGCTGGAGTCCTTCTGCATCCCCGGTCTCTGGAATGAGGCAGACGTGAGTGACCACCACCGGGTGCCCCTCTGTGCTCCTCTTCCCCAGGCTCCCTTCCTCTGCCTCCTCCTCCTCTTCCACCTCCTCCACTTCCCCCACCCAGCTCTCCCGGGAGCCACTCAGGTCCCTTGGAATGGCAGAAGCTGTGCCCACCATCCCCACCGCCTCTGCCATCCCAACCCTGAGCCGCGTCTCCCCTACACACGGGCAGCCTGAGGGACAGGGTCTTCTGCTGCGGGGTCACCAGCCCTGCCCAGCTCCCTTTCCACAGACCCAAGCCCTGCTCCCACTCACCACTCGCGCAGAGGACATCACCTGGAGTGCAAGGTAAGCCCATCCCAAGGGATTTCCAAAGGCTGCGCTCCCACTCCCCATCCATTGGAAGGAGCAAGCATCAGGTAGATTCAAGTCCCAGCAGAGCAAGGCACAGAGGCAGAAAATGAGAGATTTACAGAAGTTGGCCTGACGTTAGAAGTTAAACACATTTACAGGCAAATCAACAGCTTTCACTTAGTAAAATTTGATGATCCAGAGCACTCTTGGCTGGTTTGTCCCGAGATGGATGAGGCAGCAGGAGCTGTCCCCATACAGCAGCAAACTTGGCCACCAGCCTTGCTGCAAACTCAGGTTTCCTCTGCCTGAGGCAAAGGAAAGACCTACAAGACCTCTGTCAGGACCAACATGTCCGTCCTGCTCATAAAGCCTTCCAGCGAGGTGGAGGTCTCACCCTCCTTAGGCAGCCTCTTCTGCTGCCACCCTCTTTCTATCACAACTAAAGCTTAACCTCCCTAAAGCTTAACCCCAACATCTACTAATAGGATTTAATGTTATACCTTTTTATTTCATCCACTGCAGACCACTCACCACACTTCAATAAATCCAAATTTCTGCCAAAGACTGTCCCAATAGCCTAAAATTCACTTTCTATCTCCATCCAGACCATGGCCCAGCTTTCATGGTGCAGAGGGGCTGGCAGACAGCAGCAGGTTTTGCATGGGACGGTGTCCTGGTTTCAGCCAGGATGGAGCCAGTTTTGCCTTCAGCAGCTCCTGTGTTTTGGATTTAGTACATGAAACACGGTGACAGCACGCTGCTGTTGTTCATTGCTGCCAAACAATCAAGGACATTTTGCAGTTTCCCAGGTTTTGCTGATGTGCAGGTGCAAAAACTTGGGAGGGCACAGCCAGAATAGTTGATCCAAACTGGCCAAAGAGAGTGTTCCATGCCATAGACGGCACGGCCGGTGTGAGTGAGGGTCGGCCATTGCCCCCAGGCTCTGGTTCCTTGTTCGGTTCACTTTCTGTTCATGTTCCCTTCTTGTTACCTTATTTTTGTTTTATTTCATTTGGGCCTGTTTGTTCATCTGTCTGTTCCCTCGTGCTCTCTCTGGAACTGGCTGTTCTGGGATGGCTGCGGGGGAATATCCCTGCTCCCTGCCTGCTGCTCGGGATGGGCTGTATCGGTCCTCAGGTGGTGAGAAATTGTGCATTGTTCAGTCTATATATTCTATTATCCTTTTACATTATTATGATAACTAATACATATTTTTATCTTTTCCTTTGCTGTCCTGGTAAAGTGTTTTTATCTCAACCCACAAGCTCTCCCTCTCTCTCCGTTTCTCCTCCTCACCCCACCAGGGAGGGGAGGGGTGAGCGAGCGGCTGCATGGTCTGGTTACCAATTGGGTTTAAACCATGACAGATGGTTATGAAAGCTCTCCCCACTTTGGGTTGCTCCTAGATGGAAGTGATCGTTGGGGAATTCGGGATCGTGGTGGTGCCCCGGGATGGAGCAGACCCAGACCGGATCATGAACCACTCCTCCATACTCCGCAAGTACAAAGTAAGTGGATGTATATGTGGCTGTGGAAGGTTATGAGAGGACCCGCAGCCTCTCTTTACCCAGAGGAGCACTTCAGACATGGACTACAAAATGTCTTGAGGCCAGATGCTCTCAGCTGCTAGGTGGGATGAGCAATCGGGCTACCACGCAGCAGCATGCAAAGGCCATCTGGGCTGGGGGGCTGGCAGGGCAGACACCTGCTTTCAGGCCATCCCTTCACTCCTCTCTCCCTCCTTCCTCTGCAGAACAACATCCTGGTGGTGAAGGACGACTCAAACCACCCCATGTCAGTTGTCAGCTCCACCAAAAGCAGGTGGGTGATGCAGGGGGACTCCTGCTACGGGGTGGGGAGAGGGGTTCCCCCAGGGGCCACCCAACCCATCCAAGCGGTCTCTGACCTCTTCTCTCCCCCTGCACCCCCAGACTGGCCCTGCAGCATGGGGACGGACACGTCGTGGATTACCTCTGCCAGCCCGTCATCGACTACATCCTCAAGAGCCAGCTCTACATCAACGCCTCTGGCTAAGTGCCAGAGGCTTTGCAGCGAGACAGCCCTCATGTCCTGCCTGCCTACAGCTCTCCATCACTCTTTTTTCTCTCTCTCTCTCAGTCCGTGTCTCCATCTCTCTCCCCACCCCATGATCTCCTGCCCACGTCTGCCTCTCACCCCCGGCGCCAATGCTCCATCATGCAGCAATGTCCAGGGAACCGCGGCACGGCCCGAGGGGAACGGTTTGGTCTCTTTTTTGGGGGGGAACCTCCCCTTCATACATAGGGAAGGAGGCGGGGATTGGTAAAAGAGCAACATGCTCGGTGTGCTCAAGGGGAGGCAGCTCCAGCACCCCCCTCCCAGCATGTCATGGGAAATGGTCCCCCGGTCCGTCCTCCCAGCATGCTCAGAGCAGGGGCTTCCTCTTCTGCATCATCTTATGGTACTTAAGCTTAATAAATCTGGGTGGACTTTTTTTTCTTAAATAGTTTTAGCGTGAGCGCTTTGGACCTCTTGACACAATGACCAAACAAATCCTGGTTGGAGGCAGGCAGTTGTAACCCAACTGGCTCGGTGCTCAGGGCCAGCAGTAGGACAACCCAGCTAACAAAATCCTCCTCCCAGCCCTGAAAAATCATGGAAAGGGCATTTTTGAAGGGGTTTGGAGGCCTTGGCAAGTATCACTGCCAAAGCATTACTAGGGGGGAAGTCATGTCTCACCTTTCCTTGGCTGCAAGTGAACCCAGCCCACCCCAAGCCACCCCCTAGGCAAGTGGAGCTGGGGTGATGTGCTACTCCAGCCCAGTGTCGAGGGGACAGCCCACAGCACCTAGAAAGGGACCTGCCATTCATGAAGCCAAGAAACGAGGGAGGAAGAAGCAGGTGGTGACCCAAAGCCTCTGGTGAGAGTTTGCCTCAAACATGGCTGAGCTTCATGGAGGCTGGGCCCACCCCCATTCTCTAGCCTCCAGATCTCCATTTCTGCCTGTCAACTTCCCCCTTCTCCCTCTGCTCCTACCCTCTTCCTCTCCTTGAAGAGTTTATTAAATGCATGATACTTTCCCCCTCCCAAATCGGCTGCGGCTACCTTTGCACATCCCTTGGGACATCCCAGTCTCCTGCTCTCCTGCCTGTGACATGCCCCCAGATGCCGAGAACGGAGCCTAGTGGGGTTGCCCACATTAAAAGCAGGGCAGGTAACATGGAGCAAAAGAAAATTTGCTCTGTCCTGTGTAGAGGAGGGTTGCCAAAGCAGACCGTTGTCCTGCTGAGCATCCCTAGGGTGCAAGGGCCCTGCACAGCCTCTGGGAAAGGTCACAGCCACAAGGAGGAAGGTAAAGTCCTGCTTTACTCCTCACCTTTTCCTCTCCCTTTGCTCCATCTAACCTGTATGGCTTTGGGTATAGCCCTGCTGCCTGTAGTTCCCAGACATCTCTCCACTCCCCACAGATCTGGGCTAGCTAGGCTCAGACTATCCCACAGCATCACCCTCTCCCAAAGCATGACTACTGCCCATGCTTTGTGGCTTTCCTAGCTTTGACCAGCTGTTGGTCCTCAGCAAGGGACAGAGTTGCATTGAGACACCTGAAGGCTGAGAAGTATTTCAGGGAAAGGTCTGAATTTTTTTTCTTTCAACATCCACGAAGGGTCACAAGCTCCAAAGATGAGATGTTGCACTAAATCTGGTGACCCGATGGATGTTGCTGGCATCTCTGTAACAGCACACAACTTTGGCCAGAACAAAGTAGCCTACAGCCGCAGGCTTCTTCCAGAGGGCAGGGTTTTACGAGCAGTAGCTAATGACTGCTGGAGGAGGGCACAGCCCTTTCCAGGAGGGAAAGCAAGAGACACAGATGTCATGTGACTTGCCCAAAGGGCAGAAGAGGTCTTTCCTTGCCAGAGATTTCCCTCCGCATGGAGAGGCTTGTTTGGGAACTGTCATAAATTTGGCAGCTGAATCCCTCAGCACCAGCTCTGGTATCTCCGGGCAGTTCCGTATGTACCCCATGGGGTGAGGAAATACGGAGACGGTGGCAAGAGCATGCGGGACTCAGAGTGCAGGGATGCCTCTTCTCCAGGGAGGTCTCCAACCAGTTCAAGCTGCTCATCAACACCCTACTGAGCTCCCTTAGCTAACATGCTAGTCAGGTGCCTGTGGTGGGACGTCTCACCCAAGAGACGCCCAACGTACATAAGCCAGTAGCTAGACGCCTCTCCACCCGTTTTCCCCCCACATTCAGTTATTCAGTCTCTCCTCCATCTCCACCCCAACACAGAATTTATTTCAGACAACAGCCTCCTCTCCTTGCCCAGCATCACCCCTATTTCTCAGCTCCAAGCCGGAGGAGGAAAAGCAATGGTAGCAACCAGCCTCCAAAACACACACACACACATAGAGAGGGATTTTAACCTCCTGGGGGAGCAACACCTCTTTGAAGGGGGAGGAAGGACAGTGGGTTTTAAGTGAGGAAAAGACACAGGGAAATAAAACAAAGGAGGTGGAGAAGGAAGGCAGGTGGCATGTCTGAGAGCCATCTCAGATCCTCCCTTCCCTCCCTCAGGTACGCAAGATGGGACGCAGGGGAAGCCAGCCGGCTTCCCATCCCATCCAGGTTAGGACGGCATGCCTTAGAGACGTAGCGTTGTGGTACGGATGATGAGTATATTCTGTCTTACTAGTCTTACCTGCGCCTTCGTGTATTCGCTCAGTAAAACTCACAGTACGGGGGTGGGACGGGGGGTTTGTAACAGGTCTTTCAGCTCTGGGACTGGTTTAGAAAATGTCTTTGGGTGGGTATGGGAAAAAAAAAAAAAAAAAAAAAAAAAAAAAAAAATCATATCCCTAAAACACCATGCC
>KL281713.1:2920-16092 GCA_000699545.1 Podiceps cristatus
ACCTTACCAGAACCTTCTGCCAGGTCAGTCTTTCGAGAGGGCTGCATGTGTCTGGCATTTGTAAGTCTAAGTATTTGTAGGCAGTAAATGGGCCTTCTCTGCTGTTCCTCAACCTTGAAAGAGTAGCAAATATTCGCAATTGTAAATCTGTCTTGCACAGTTTGCTCTCAGATTCCTCTTAACAGCTCCCAAAATGGGCACACAGTTTGGTTGATGCTCTCTTTTTCTGCATTTCCTTTTACTCAGAACAAAGACCTCATTTTACTATTGTCTTTCTGTATTTATGACCTGCAAGGCTGCTCAGGGTCCCAACTGTGTACACTCATGTCCTTTTCTTGTCATACAGACATAAGCTGCAGCATGCCGTTCCATCAAAATAAGCCAAAGGCGTTTTGGGGGCACTAACAGAGGCATCTTACAACCATTCCTTGGGGATTTAATCTCCTACTTCTTAGAAGACCTTCCGTCCTTGAAATACAGTTTGAACTTTTCACATGAGACCACAATTGCTAAACATTCCTCTGCTATTTAGAGGTATCACTGCTCTGTTGATAGCGGTGACATGAACAGGAAAGCCATCGCTCTCCTGCCACTCCATTTAACTGGCAACAGATGACACCATCGCCTCTCGGGTCATATCGCTGCACTGCACGTTGAGGGATAAGACCTACTGTGGGAGAGGTGCATTGCATTGATGTAAATGCCTCTGACCAGTTGTTTCTTTGGTAGAGCTAACTGAAGGTTTGCAAATATTTGAAAGGTTTGGGAGGAATTTGGATTTTATACATCCTAATGGGCTACTGAATTGTCTTATTAAAGGTGTGCAGGCAGCACACACCTTTCCAGGGTCAAGTCCCGAGCTCAGGAAGCCAACAGGTATCTGCTGTGTGCTATTATAGCAAACCATAATTTCATTTTAGGTCTATTCCCCCAGCTCTTGTTAGCAGACTAATGAGTTTGTGATTATGATCTGCTGCAGTTTCTGTCTTGAAGATGTCACTGCACCTGTCTGCAGAATATCATTGGGTATTATATTGACTCCTGCGTGCCCTATTAAGTGTGGCTTGCTGAGGTGATGATATACTGAATAATCTGAATGGGAAATCCTTCCCCTGGGGTGAAGGATAGCATCACACCCCTCATTTTACAAAAAGGTTGAGGGAAAAATTCCTGAAGGCTTCTGCGGGCCTGGGAAAGGAATCTAAACCCCTTCTCAGAGGGATTCAAGCTTAGCTCCTGTCCATAGCGTCTGCCGAACAGAACGTGCAGCACCAAACAGCCTCGCTTGAAGCAGGGCAGAGCCTAGTCCTGCCTCGCCCCGGTACTCTCCTACCTGTTACCCATGAGCAGCACAGGGCTCACAACTGTTACTCACTGCCCCAGCCAGGCAAAAGTTGCTATTTCAGTTGAAATGCTGAAGGCTGATGCGAATCTGACAGTCTGTCTTTAAACCGCACTACACTGCCAGCTGGGAAGTGGGTGGAAACTAATCTTTTGTCCAATAGTTAAACTCCGTTTTCTCCAAATTAATTAATTCACAATGACTGTATCCCTTCATGGATTCCACAGATGAAAACAAAGCCAGCCTCACCTCCCCTTACATATCAGTCGTACCAGAAAGAACAGAAGAGCTCACTCATTTGTTCCTCATGTGATCATATCATGGTGGAAGAATGTCCTTGTCTTGGCTTTAAATTTACCTGAGGTTCTGAGCTGCCCCACATCTATTTTTCTACAGTTATGTCCAAACATCTGGTTCTGCCCTTTGGAGCTGATCTACAGGGCTGTGACCCCAGCTGTCCAGAGCAGCCAAGAAGCCCCACCACAGGCTCACTTGCCCAGCAGTCAAGGCACAACCCATTTCTATTTTCAGACTGAATTTACCTCAGTTTGTATTAAATGCCAGGTGTCTGTTATCTCTGCTGCAGTGGGATCTCTCAGATCACATCTGGTCACATCCAGATCACATCCATGGACAAGATCCAAGGAGTGACGGATGGCTGGATGGGTGCCCAGCTGAAAGTTCACGAGCCTCACAGTGAGAAGCATCTCAGCACCTGGGTCTCCAGATGAACCTGATGGAGACAGTAACATGCATGCCACTGAAAACCCAGCTGTCCTCGGGCTCCTGCTCCTCACCTGGTAGCACAGCCTCAGGCAGGCTCATCTACTTTGATAATCTCCCAGACTGGTCATCAGGTTCTTAGTGCATAGCTGTGCCCTCTCCCAGCTGAGTGCCCTGTGTGGCTGCCCAGACCTGTCTTTCTCACCTTCAGCTGCCAGCTAAGTGCTAGATCGGTAGCAGTCTCCAAAGAGTTATCAGTTCCTTTCCCACAAGAGAGCTGTGTTTGGGAAGGGTTTCCTCACACACCTCCCTATTTAGCATCTCAGGACTTCACTTGAAGCAACATCCCTTCTCTCCAGAGTGGAACACAAGACGGTCATGGCACATCAGACTACAGACCCACGCAGCCCATTATCTCATCTTGGACAGCAGTGAACAGCGTGATGCCTGGGAAAGGGAGAGCAAGCCGTGGTTCGCTGGTCACCCTCTAGACACAGAGGACTTGATAGCCCTCTGCAGAACTGCTCTGGAACATCTCTGCTCAAGGCTGAAGGAGCCTTGTTTGTTCAGCTTCTCCTTGTACAGAAGCTGGTCCAGATCAACAATCATCTTTGTTGCTCTTCCCTGGACATTTTTTATACTATTTTGAGGTTGATGGCCAACCAAAACTGTCCTTGGAACCCTGTGTCTGGCTAAAGCGAGTGTTCTGTCAAAGAGGGTTTAGTAGCTGACTTTCTCAGAAGCAAGTCACTGAAAAGTCTAAGCATTTCCTTCAGAGATGACTGACCTCCTCTAGACAGCAGATGGAGTAGTCACCCACTGCTGAGGTCATCTTCTGCATGCACGATGTTTCAGCTAGAGACAAAACAGGAAAGAATAAAGTGACGCAATAATCTGTTTTGGCCACTACTGAGAAGGGAAATTTCATAGCAGTCATTTCTGAAATCCAGGAAGCAACAGAGGTAGAAAAGGATCAGTTTGCTTTCATAAAGATGAAGAAGGAAGAGTCTTTCTCAGTATGTCCATCATGGAGAGGCTTTTAGTGCCTTCTCTCCCTTTAGCCCATTTGCCTACTGGTCCTCTTCCAGAGGACCTCGCTGTGGGCCATCAGTGCTATGGGCAGAACAACCATTTCAACAAGACATGTGTTTTGCTCTAAAACAGTGAGAACAACACACACACCCCCACCCCCCGCAAGCACCCAAATTAGACCGAAGGTACTGCAGGAAAGCATTCAATCCTGCAGCGTTAACAAAGCATAATCTCTGAGCTCATAGAATGAAGATGGCATAAATCATATGCAGACGTTCAAAAGGAAATCCTGGAGCCTGATCCGCTTAGCCACCCATATGACCGCAAAGCAATTTCCTTGGGAATCTACCTGGTTTTCAGTTCAATCTCTTTCGGTTAGCTACCTCTCCTTGTCATACACATTGCCTAGCCTAGAGGCAATACATCCTCACAAGACTTACGGGTGCCACAAAACTACAAAGGAAAGAAGAATTTCATGCTCACAGAGCCTCAACAATATCTATATGCTCACATAAGTAAAAATGGACCTCAAATAATATTTATGACAGGACAGATTGTGTTCTGGATTTCTGCGACTTCCACTGTTTCATATTTTGATTTCCAGAGCATAAAATATTTTCTTTGAAATCTTGCTCAAGTCCTTCCCTATACAGTTAGTTTCACCACCCCCTTGCTTCTCCACATCCTCTTTGTTTTATAAAAGTTTTTTGGGTGTTCTGACTGCATATCACTTTTTTTGGCCATGTTTCTTCTAAAGAAGTTTCCATTTCTCTGCTCATTGCCTCTTTGTGGAAAGGTTAGAGACCTCTTCTGCCAATTCTGACAAATCTGCCTCTGTGTGCAGCCACAATTACTACCAATGGCTTCATTTCATGGAATCCCAGAATGGTTTGGGTTGGAAGGGACATTAAAGATCATCTAGATCCAACCAGCAGGCAGGGACACCTTCTCCAACCTGTCCACAGGCAAGGACACCTTCTGCTAGACCAGGTTGCCCAAAGCCCCATCCAACCTGGCCTTGAACACTGCCAGGGACGGGGCAGCCACAATGTCTCTGGGCAACCTGGTCCAGTGCCTCACCACCCTCAGAGTGAAGAATTTCTTCCTTATATCTCATCTAAATCTCCCCTCTTTCAGTTTGAACCCATCACTGCTTGATTTATCACTTCAGACCCTTGTCAAAAGTCCCTCCCCAGCTTTCCTGTCAGCCCCTTTCCATACTGAAGGCTGCTTGAAGGTCTCCCTGAAGCCTTCTCTTCTCTAGGATGAACAACCCCAACTCTCTCAGCCTGTCTTCACAGCAGAGCTGCTCCAGCCCTCGGATCATCTCTGTGGCCTCCTCTAGACCTGCTCCAACAGGTCCATGTCCTCCTCGTGTTGGGGGCCCCAGAGCTGGAGGCAGTACTGCAGGTGGGGTCTCACCAGAGCAGAGGGGAAGAATCCCCTCCCTCGACCTGCTGGCCACACTGCTTTTCCTGCAGCCCAGGCTATGGCTGGCTTTCTGGAATGCAAGCGCACATCGCTGGGTCACATTGAGCTTCTTGTCAGCCAACACCCCCCAAGGTGTTGGTGAGGGTGCTGCTGAGGGTGACTCCATCCCACTGTCTGTGTCGCTGACAAGGACATTAAACAGTGCCAGTCCCAACGCCCACCCCTGAGGAACGCCACTCATCAATGCTCTCCACTTGAACATCAAGCTGTTGACCGCAACCCTTTGAGTGCAACCATCCAGCCAATTCCTTATATGCCAAGTGGTCCATCTGTCAAATCCATGTCTCTCCAATTTAGAGATAAGGATGTCATGCAGGGCAGTGTCAAGTGCTTTGCACAAGTCCAGGCAGATGACGTCAGTTGCTCTTCCCTGAGCTACCAATGCTGTAACCCCGTCATAGAAGGCCACCAAATTTGTCAGGCACGATTTGCCCTTAGTGAGGCCATGCTGGTTGTCACCAATCATGTCCTTATTTTCCCTGTGCCTTAGCACAATTTCCAGGAGGATCTGCTCCATGATCTTGCTGGGCACAGAAGTGACACTGTCTGGCTTGTAGTTCCCTGGGTCTTCCTTTATACCCTTCTTAAAAATGAGGGTTGTTTCCCCTTTTCCCATCAGTGGGAACTTCACCAGACTGCCACTTCTCAAATATGGATAGTGGCTTAGCAGTTTCATCCGCCAGTTCCCTCAGGACCCATGGATGCATCTCATCAGGTCCTGTGAAATTGTGCACCTTCAGGTGCCTTAGATGGTCTTGAACCTGATCTTCTACAGTGGGCGATTCTTCACCCTCACAATCCCTGCCCCTGCCTTCTGCAACCTGGGCGGTGTGGCGAGAGCACTTGCCAGTGAAGACTGAGGCAAAATAGTGCTGAGTACCTCAGCCTTCTCCATATCCTGGGTAACCAAGTTTCCTGTTTCCTTGTGGAAAAGGCCCACGTTTTCCCTAATCTTCCTTTTATCACCGATGTGCCTATAGAAGCTTTTCTCATTGCCCTTGACATCCCCGTCCAGATTTAATTCTATCAAGGCTTTAGTTTTCCTAACCTGCTCCCTGGCTGCTCAAACAATGTCTCTGTATTCCTCCCAGGCTACCTGTTCTTGCTTGCACCCTCTGTAGGCTTCCTTTTTGTGCTTGAGTTTGGCCAGGAGCTCCATGTTCATCCACATAGGCCTCCTGGTATTTCTGCCTGACTTCTTCTTTGTTAGGATGCACCACTCCAGAGCCTGGAGGAGGTGATCCTTGAATATTCACCAGCTTTCCTGGGCCCCTCTTCCCTCCAGGGCTCTATCCCATGGTACTCTACCAAGCAGACCCCTGAAGAGGCCAAAGTCTGGTCTCCTTCAGGAGACTGACAGGGCAGTGAGCTTGCTGTGTATCCTCCTCACTGCCCTGTGGAGGACTCTGGACCATTTCCTGGTCACTGCAGCCAAGGCTGCCCTTGAGCTTCATATTCCCCACCAGCCCATCCTTGTTGGCGAGAACAAGGTCCAGCATAGCAGCTCTCCTCGTTGGCTCCTCTGTCACTTGGAGAAGGACATTATCATCAATGCATTCCAGGAACCTCCTGGATTGCTTATGCCCTGCTGTCTTGTCCCTGGTCACTGACATAGAGGGTGACCCTCCTTGTCTTCCCTGCTCCCCTCCTCTTATACCATGTATCTTAAACTAAACACTCCATGTCTTATGCCTCATATCATTCACAGAGGAGGAAAATACTAGGGACAACTTTGCCAAAGCAAGTTCTGTGGCTAAAACATCTCTAGACAGATCTACAGAAGACAGCTTTGCTAGGCACCGCTATTTATGAGTTGTGTCAGTTAATACACAACAGAGGGATACACACGAGTAGTTTACAATACAAACCATGAAATACACAAATAGTTTTGCCAGTCTCACCGGTGAAATTCTGAAACAACTGCCTCTCAGTAGACCAGTATACAAATTTATTGCAAAATCTGATTCGGGGGTTCAGTTAGTATGTTAAAATATGCGTAGCTTACAACATTGCATATGGCACATCCTATCAGTCAGCAGATCAGCCACCTGTGAGAAAGCAGAACCGTACACCTGATTGCTACAGCCTCAAGTTCCTGTTCTTTGAGTTGTAGCATAGACTATGCTCACCTTACTGGAAGGTACTAATGAAGAGATGTGGCTCAGAAGGGTGGAGCAAAGGTGGCCCTGGGGCTGATCTGATTAACCCGACTCCGTGCAGTAAGGGCCCAGCCAGGGACACACTGTAAGGCAGGATCTATAAGGAAGAGCAGCGCGTAGCTGATGTAACCATCACCTTACATTGTCCCCACCCAATGCAATTCTTCCACAGTTGTGTGTGCGACTGGAATGGCAAAATGGCAGCCGAGCCAGAGGGGAAAAAACTGTTCCCCACAAAGATTTATCCTGCACCCAAGATCCAGACTGTGGCTATTCCAGACATGCATGCAATACACACTGAATAAGAAACAGGAAAGAAAACAAAAAAAAGCTATTTTCATACAACAATGCTAGCAAAGGGACATTTTTGCTGGTAAAAATCTCTCTCAGCCAGACATTATGCCTTTTCCCTCCCTCATGCCTGCAGAAATCTGACCTAAGGCTATTCTGCCCATTGGCAAAGACAGACCTAAAGGACAGCAAACACTTTGGCTTCTCTAGTCTGCTCTCTCCAGGCCTGCCTAAATCTTTCTTTCACAGTCTTCTGCCACAGCAAGGGGTTCAGTTACAGCTGAAAGAGCTGCAAATCAAAGGTTTCTCAGAAATCACGCTTTTAGGAGTTTTCTTGAATGGTAAGAGAAATAAGTGTGGCACTTCCAACATATAATTTTGCTGATGGGGTTGTACTATGCGGATTTGTTCGTTTGAGGCGTATGATGAGGTAGTGATAACATTTTAGCAACGCCCTTTGTATCACAGTAGTGAGGTCAGATTTGATAGACACCAAATGTTTCAAGGCACATTCGCTACCAGTGACACCAGCACTGCTATCAATGCTGAAATGATGTGAATGGAAATTATAACCTATCTAACAAAGAATCCAAAGTATACTTTATGAGATACAATCTACATAACACCAATGAGTATGTAAATTGGATGGATTTAGGGGACTAAAGAGTATTTTGAGTTTTGTTTTCAGAGTTCCTTTCCAAAGAGAAGATGAATGACAGATGTCCCATCTTCTATCTTGCCAAAGAAGTTGAGAACACAGGCAAGCGCCTAAAGCGTTGCTCTGTCCATATGCCCTGCTCATGTACGATATATATCCACCCTTTCATCTGGACAGTATACAACTGTAACACACCCAATAAGTCTCACGTGACTGTTTACAAGGCCAAAGCTGACAGATAAATAGGGATTTAGCTGGCCTGTTGTTCTGCAGCTCTTGGCACCTGACAGTGTTGCCAGTTGGTGCGGCTGCACCTGGAGTCTCACAGGGGCAAGAATGGAAATGCTGTCAAGACATCTTCATACCAAAGTTTTCTCACTTCTTGATGATAATTTCCTAACCTGCTGTCTTCCCAAAAATTTTTTAGTTCTTCCATCTCTGAACCCTTTGCTCCAGAAACCAGGCGATTGTTCCTGAGCTCAGGCAGTCACGGCCTGATTGCTCAGGGTGTTCACCAGCAGACATGGTGGTTCACACTTGCTCCAGTTCCTGTGTATCCTGCTGATCACCACAGGGCATGAGCGATCAGCACTGCAAAATCCAGCAACTGGGCTCAAATTGAAAGAAACGTGTAATTTTGGATCTGGATGTTCCCAGCTCCAGCCCTGGTGTCTCAGATGAGATGAAGCTGTTCCATCCCCCACTGCTGAGTTCTCAAAAAACTGGAAGATGGCAAGGCCTTGAAGGAAGGCAGATTTATAGTTACGAGGCCACGTGGGAGGGAGAAGAGATCCTCTGTGCAGAAACACTCACTTCTGCAACACTGAATCTCTCTAAAGTGGTGCTTTGGGTCCTGCAGAACATCCAGCTGACAGCTTCATACTAGGCATTTCTTCCAAACCCTAATTCTGGGTACAGACTATGTCGATACTAAATAAGTAATTTAAACTGGGACTTGCATCTTTCCTGTGTGATTCTACTTCTGAAGTGCGGCACTACCGAGGAGTGTTTTGCAACTGCCAAGACATGAAAGCGTGTTTGTTATTAACACATCACTACATAATTAGGGGACTTAGCAGGGGACTGGATATTTGCATGTTCCTTTTTCCTCCGTTGCTGACAGTGCTAGATGAAAGTCTCTAGGTATCCCGTTAGGTGACAAGTGGAAATGAGTTCTGTGGCCAAAACTAAGCAGTCTGGCACAATTTAGTACAGAGAGACGGCATTTCCTGCTCAAAAAGGGCCCAGAATTGGAACAGCATGAGGTGCTACAGCTAAAGCTCGAGATGCACTGGCCAAGCTGAGTGGGTGTCTTACAGAGCAGAGCAGCAGTGGGTGCTGAAGGCCAGGACTGAGATACTTTGGCAGAGCTCAGATGGGGAATGTTGCCCAGTTTCTGAGAACAACACAGAGTCTGTATTTTAATTAGAGTTCCTCTGCTCATCTGCATGGCTCAGCACAAACTTGCATCCAGGCCTTTATTAGGATCCATCCAAAAGCCTACCTTCCACCTTTTCCTACTCCTCCCCCAGCAAAGACATGCCAGCAGCAACCACTCACACCCACGTATTCTGCTGCTGGCTCTCATTAAACGTCACAGGTCGAGCAGCAGAAACATACGCACTGATTTCACATATATGGACTGATACACAGTTCCCACTATAAAGAATTTCCAATTTGGATTAAGGGAGGTCTGTAATCAAAGACAGGAGGCTGTGGGATTTCAGGGAGAAGTTTGATAGCAGAAAAGGCATAATGACACATAGATGAGTGAGCTGAACACACAAAATTGACTTCATAAAGCCTGGGCAAGGCAGAGAGAAGCAGTAATACGATGGGAGTGTTGGATAGGACAGGAGGTAATGGGACTGCAAGCATCTGCAATGCAAATCCTGCCCGAGTCCTGCCTAATGTTTATTAGCTACAGCTAAAGATTCGATCCCAGGCATTACAGATATGCATGACCGATCCCAGCGACAATAAAGGAATTCATAGCTTGAAGAAAATCTCCTCCCCTTTCCGCATTGTGCACAGGCCTATGGTTTAAGTTCTGGACGAAGTAGGTCAAAGGGAATGAGTTCATTTGAATATGTAAATTCAACTTAATGAGGAGTAAAGACAATTGCTTCAAGCTCGTGAGTTCAAACTAAGCAAAACAGGTCTTCATAGCTCCTTTGGGAACTGCCAGCTTTGGCTCTCACTCCTGCCAGCTATTTCCTCCCCTTGCTCATCTCCATCCCCTTTCCTCTTGCCTCCTGCCTAATAAGCATCTGTCAGCCCCCTCATTTCTCAAAACCAAGCCTGTGGTCAGAAAAACAAACTCAGCAAGGTCGTTAAAAAGCTCACGCATAAAGGTTTGTCAGCTCTGAGTGGCTGCTGCAAGCACGTGCCATGTGTGCAACTCTCCATAGCTAATTTTCAAACAATCTCTTGTCTGCCTCCTGCAGACAAAGCTTTTTTTTGACTCCCCCACCCCCCTTTCTTTTTTTTTTTGCTAAAGGGAACAAGCTCCGTTTCCAATAACTGAAGATTGATTAAAAACGCTGTCCCTCCACCACCTCCCCCCAGTCACAAGCAGCTCACACCATGAAACAGCGTCAAGAAAAGGGTTTCTTATACAAAGAGCTTCCTACAACCAGGGAGAAAAAAACAAAGGAAAACTGTTGACATTAAGTTTTGATTTAACTCTTTAAAAAACACTAACTCTTATCTTTCGCTTCCCATGTTTTTATTAAAAGTATTTCAGTGAAAACTCCCTATATCAGTGTGTCGTATCTTTGAAACAACACACTGCACTGAACAAGAAGTAATCAGCTTGCTATTGCCATAATTAAATGGGTATTTAATTAACACTGTTTACTCAGCCTGAGTGGACTCCTATGAATCCAACAGCCCCGTGTCCCTCTCCATTACCTCTAACTAAAATTTGTGGGGTGCTGGGTGGCTCAAGGGAAGGAAATAAGGAGCTGAATTTCAGTTCTCAGCTGACAGTTTCACCTCTAATTTGGCCGTTTGAGGCAAATCTAGATCTGCATTGGCTTAAAACAAATGTGGACCAAGAAATTGCTGTTTAGCTCTTTAACTGAACAGGTTCTCTGAGGGAACCTATTTTCTTTTCCTAAACCTTTTATTTTTGTTGGCAGGAATAAAGATCATAAAACAAATCTTTCAATTACCTTTGCAGTCTCATTCAAATCTACTGACAAAACTGTTCATGGAGACTGAATACCAGCAGTTTATGGAAGACCAAATAGCAATGGCTCCTCCCGAGTAGCTTTGATTTTGTTGACGTGAAAACTGTACCTGTTCAGGGAGTAAAAAAGAGACAGCTTTAATCTTCAGGGCAACAACACTGCGTTAGCATCAGATGAAAACCTAATCACCCCAAAATGGAATCGTGGCTTAATTCCCCAAAGTATTGCTGTATTAGATAGGTTCTTTGCTTGTAGCCTAACCCTCTGACAACACAGTACTAATACCAGGGTCCCCGAGCTGTGAAAACACTATGGATTGTGGTTGCCTTATGGGCACGTCTAATTATGATGTTCTGTGACAAGGTTATAAATACACACGCTCCCACAGGTGAAGACCTGATTGCAGCAAGCAGCAAGGAGTTTTGGCAGGTATTTGCTCTGTTCTCACACAGCGTAGCATTGCTTGCGTGAACCAGAGGGCTCTGCATAACTGCGAGCGCCTCACAGGCCTATACCCTGGGGAGTTCAAGACTACGGAAGCAAGCGAGATTTCATAATCACATATAGATCAAATGGTAATGGGAAAAGTGCCAAAGGGAACAAGAGTAAATTTTTTCAAATAAGAAAGCCTACTGATGAAACCCAAAGACCACCTGTGCAAAAGAAAAAGGGGATTACATATTAACAGACCAACTCTGGTGGGCTGAATGTAGGCCTAAGTGGAGAGGAAGAAAATTGGTATTTTACAGGGCACATAAGCAGGTCGTTATTTGAGGAGAAAGAACTGTTTGACAGATTTCTTGAAGAACAGGGAAGGTGACTAGGCCTCCTGTTTGTTTTCAGGATTCTCTTCTTAAAGATCATTAACACTTTAGGCTTATAAAAGCAGTCAGTGCCCCCACACGCCATCCGCTGGCAGGTGAGGAGGCTTATTTTCACTCTCCCCTTCCCTAGCAATTCCAGTCCCCATCATCTGTTTGTCCTGCCCACCTTTGCACCCTTGGACTTCACTTGCTCCTAGGAACAGCTTCACGGGAGCAGGAAAAAAAAAAAAAAAATTCTGAGGCAGTCCTTTTTGGTAAGGACTAGGAAGAAAGGGAACCTAATGGGCAGCCAAATGACCACTGAGGGCCAGTCAGTAAATACATAGTAACAGCTGCTGGAGATGAGGTGTTGGCTGAATACCAATTCTAACATCCTAAAAAGAAGACTCAAGAAAAAGCCTTCTACTATCCCATCTCCTTTACTGTTTGTTTTGTCAGAGTCAAAAGAGATGACACTCACTCACAACACAGAACTGAATAAGAAAATTATCAGCTGCCTCAGCCAACGCACTGTGGTGCAGTTGTCAAACTCTCACAAATTTTGTCATAAGCCTTAGAACTAACATTTCTATGATTTCTAAAGAAGCCCAGAAAAACTCCCTTTCATTAAAAAAGGAAGCCTCCCTTTTGACTTGCTACGCCACCTCTGCAATGGGATGAGAGAGAAAACAAAGGGTGCTCTCTCCCACAGCTCCCAGCACAGGCTGCCTCAGGAGGAGCGTGGGCAGAGACACGATGAAGTAACTCACCCAGGAAAAGGCACGAAAGAGGCCAAGACCAGAAACTATACTACAGAGGAAGGAAATATACACTAGGTCCAGTGGTTAGCTTCAGGTCAGTGATGGGTTGGCTGGACATGAGCTGTTTAGACAGAGGCACTGGTGGAAGCCCAGGCAAAGGGGTGAGAGGCACAGGGGAGACAGAGTGGAACTACAACACACAGACCCACAAAGGGGCTGGGCAACACAGGACACGGGAACAGGGGCACCCTGCGGAAGAACCCAAGGAAGGGGAGGGTGAAGCAGTACCAGGTACAGACGAGTCTGCGAGTACAACGCCCACGCATGGGCTTCAGCTTAGTGCTCGTAACACGGTGAGGGCCAGGCCCAGCCCACAGCAGCACCAGGGCTGCACTCGCTGCAGGCTCCTTGCTACAGCGCTAGCTCCCCGCCGCCCGAGAGACCATTTCTCCCGGGGTGGACTGTCCCCATGGGACGCTGACACACGGCGATGCCCTTGAGGCAGCCGCTCCCCTCGCTATTTCCCCTCATGAGGCGCCACCGCGCTCGCGCAGCCTCCGCCTCATTCTCGTAGCTCGGTTACGCAGGCGGCGCGACCGTACCTCCCGGAGGTACGTAGGTTGCGGTGGGGGAGAGGCCACACCGTTCGCGTAGGGCCCGCCTCGATTCCCGAAGCGCTTTTACGACAGCTGGCGGCCGGCGGGGGCGGGACGCTACG
>JMFS01106798.1:0-11458 GCA_000699545.1 Podiceps cristatus
AAAAAATGTACTTTCATCAGGCCATAAGTGGTACCTTGACACAGTTAAATAATATTTGCCCTTTAGGTCAAAGTCTCATTATTTTAGGTGCCATTTGACATAGCCTTCTGGAGGGAAAATGGCAGGCATTTAATCTCTCTCTTGTCTTGAGTTTAGGGGTGGTGAAGTTGTGGCCCTTGTGCTGGCTCATTTCTTGTCCTCTGGCCTGTGAAGCCGCCCCGGGGTCCCTGAGGGACGTGGAGTTAATATTCTGCTTGAAGGGTGGTTGAGGGGATCCTGCCAGCCCCCCCCTCTCCTGCCCTCTGCGGGTGGCACAGACCACCTGGTCTGGGGATGGGAGGTCAGGAGGAGTGTGTGCTGAGGTGGGCATATGCAGACACCTTCTCACCCCAGAGGGGACACTCCGACTGCTGTCGGCACACTGCTGGGCATATGCAGACGCCTTCTCACCCCGGAGGGGACACTCCGACTGCTGTCGGCACACTGGGACGCAGCATATCCCTCTCTTCGCAGTCCTGGGACCGGGTGTCCTGTCTATGCTGTGTCGTGGCTGGTTCTAAGGGTTTCCTTGGTGTGAGGATGAGGAGATGGACTTAGGGAGGAAGGGTAACACTGGATTTGGCCCTGGTAAAAGTCTGGCACACTCAGTAGGGACTAAGTAAGGTCCCTGTGACTTGGTTCTGTGACTTGGTTTAATAAAAGAAAAAAAAGAAAAAAAAAATCTGGGCTGTAATTGGTGTTGCTGCTTTTAAAGCTGTATCCAACTTTGAAGAAGCAAATGAATAAAAGCAATAAAATACATGCAACGTTTGGAAAGATGTGCATGCCACATTAATCAGCTGGCTTCGGGGTAGCACTTGGCTTTTAGAGTGTTGTGGTGACGAGGGTATCTGTTTGGGAAGAGAGCTCGGTCTGCCCAACAGTTTTGAGTTTTGCTGGCCAGGAGCTGTATCTCCGGGGCCTTATCGCAGCGCTGGCTCTGGAGTTACTGTTTTGTCAGCAAGAGCATGCTCTCTTGACATTGCTTTTACCGGTAGGTGTGTGGTGTGCTGCTATTGTAGCAGCAAAAAGCACGGATAACTGGGTTAACTGCGTCTGTACTGAACGTGCTGTTATAGGGCAGTGCATCGATTCATCCCTTACCCAAGAAGACAACCTACTGGTCTTGTTTTCCCTCTGAAGAGGCACAATTGGAATACGAGAATAGCATTTTCTGTTTTAAAACTTGTCAAGTATCTTAGTCATGGCCAAACCCATTTTAAAAACTTGAAATACTAGAGGTTGTCTAAAACAATTTTTGAAATTTTTGTCGTGTACCATGACAGTGGAAAGAGATTAGAGACATGCTGGTATTTTTTACTTTTAGTTTTATTTGTTCATTCATCTATAGTATTTTCCCAGCCTGTCTGCTGATGTGCTTGAAAGCATTCTAGCTGAAGATAGTACAGTGATGCATGGATCATTACTTTCTCCCTATAGCCATGTGAAGATAAATCTGTAGGAACTCATTACTTCAGTGGGTTAGCAAACTTTACCTCCTGCTGCTCAAAACAGAAGGGAATAAATGGGTCTCAAATCATCTCCTCTCTTTACTTAACAAAACAAAGCAGACATGAATCCTCATTCCCAGATGTCTCAGCTGCTGTAGGAAGTTATGCCAGCTAGATATTAGATAATAGCTATATTATGTTGCCTTTTATATTCCTGGTAAAATTTCTTGCATTTCACTTTATTTTAAAGATCAAACAATATGCTTTTGAAAAAGTTGTTTTGAGGGACCATATTCACCCGTTCTCGGAGATGCCGAGGGCAGAACATGCGCTGGGTGCCAGTGTGCATGCTGAACAGCCTGTTCGTCCTGTACCTTGCTGTCTGTGGGACACAAATGGGATTGTGTATCAGGTTAGATGAAAGCGAGAAATTTGAAGTCTTGCAGGGGATGAAAGATTTAGGTGGTTTGGGGAACCCGGAAGAGCTGTATTTCCTAACGTGCACCTGTGTATGAACGGTTACAGCATTTATTTCTTGTGTATCAGCAGCAGAACTCTAGAATCATAGTAACAGCTTTCCTCTTGGGCATAATGAGCATTGTAACATTTCTGAGCATTTTAATGTTTCTGAGAAGATTCAGATGTTGGAGCGGATGCTCCTAATTTCCTGCATCGTGTTGATCTCTCAGAGCTGTTCAGTTGCTGCTGAAGCCTGCGGGACTGACAGCGCTACCGAAACAAGTATCGGAGAGCGCTGCGCTGGTGAGGAATGAGTGACAAGCTTAGTATCTTCCAGACCTTTTCACCAGAACAGTCACGTTACACCCGCTGCGCTGTGGGTCATGACTTTCTGACTGTGCTTTCACTTAAGTTATCCAGAAGGTCATAGAGAAAACCTGTCCATTCGTGAGAAGGAAAACTTACCATGTTCCCTTCTGTTGTATCGTGGTAGGTAAAAGAAATCGTACCTGCGTTAAGATATTTGGGAAATTCTCTCCTAGAAGGTATAATTTAAGATCTTAATAACTACACATCTGTTTTCTCTGCTTACAGCACGGTGACAAGAAGGCAAGTGGAGCTGCTTCCAAGGCAGGAGAGAAAAAAGCAGAAGTGGCAGAGGTAAATTGAAGTATTTGAACATATTAATAATAAAAGTTGGTAATGAATTTCCTTCTATACAGATTTTTGTCTATTGATAGCAAAGTGGTTTGTGTTTGGTTTGTTTTTTTTTTTTTTTTCAGATAATTAACTGGTGACTGTACACACTCCTTATTCATTCTAGAAATGTATAGTTTTGTCTTATGCTGCTGAGCAGCCTACTGAAAATATTTCTTTGCTCTGCTCATCCTTTCACAAATACTTCACGTTAATATCGGTGGGAATGACCTCAGCGGATGTGTCTATTCTGCAGTGCAGGTACACTTTGGGACACGTCTGGTGGTCCTGGTTTTTCAGTTGTCCAGAGATGCGGATGAAGTGAGCGCACTGTGACTCTTTCCACCTTGTCTACATCCTGGCTTTTCTTCCAAAAATACAAATCCAAATTCATACATAGATGTTGCATGTCTGGGACATCTCCTGACGCACTTGCAAATATGTAGTCAGTGCCACATTTTAGAAAAAAATACCAATTTTTCAAGATACTGCCTCCTCAGGAACTGGTATTTACAGTTCAAGAGTCCGTGCTGGGTTATGACATTGAGTTTACACAAGCAACTTTATAGTCTGAGCAGAGCAGCCGTTGCTAACAATCAGAAGCCGTATGGGTTGCAGGCAGTGTTAGGAGCAGTACTTGGAAAGGTGGCCTCTCTCCCAGCAGCTTCAGCCCTGTTAGCCACGTGGAGGTGGGTCCGTGCGTGCTACGGTGCGTCAGGCCGGCGTCACGAAGAGACGGTGTTGCGCAAGCCAGGAGGCCAGTGCATCATTAGTTTCCCCCGCAGCCTCTGCTGCTGCGAGCAGGGGCAGCGCTTCCCCAGGGAAGGCCAACAGCAGATTCAGAAAGAGAAGAATTCGCAGAAACGTCTGTCAGCTTGTTGGCTTCAGATTCCAATCACTGATAAAGGGAAGGCAGAAATAGGTGTGCCTGATACTTTGCTCATAGCAGAAGCTATCTGGGAAATAACTCTGTCTAAGCTGCGGTGTGTCTAACTGCACTGCAAATCAGGGCCAGTGAACGCTTTTATTACCGTCTTCTAAAGCAGATGATTAAAGCAATTACCTTTCTTTCCTGTCCACATACCAAGGAAGCCTGGGAACGTGTTCCTCCTTTCCTCTCTAGGCAGTTTAGGGTTTTTTGCTTAAATAGCAGTTCTTTTATACATTCTTGGTTTCATGCCATATTCTTTGACTGCACACTGTTACTCTTAATATAGATGTGCTGACTTCTTTGTGGGAAGGGTGGGAGTTGAAGCCTGTAGTTTGTGTTGTGGAGTTACTGTTTCTGACCTCTCACTGAGGAGATCTGGTTCTAGCTAGCAAGGGAAAGCATTGGGACAAGTTTATTGTCCCCTTGCTTGTGCTTTTCGGGTCCTTAGAATACTGCCGGCATGTTTCCTCTGGTGAATTTCTTTGTGTATTTGACCTGTTCCATTGGCTTTACAGTGATTGTATGTGAAAGTAGATGAAAACACTTTTCCTTAGGCCTGTTAAACAGCATTAGCTCCACCGTGGTTCACATCTACCCCCAGATCACTTTGATTTTTTAAGCAGTTCAGGTAGCAATTCAGAATCTTTGTACAACTTTCCCCAAAATCTGCAAGGTTGTCTTTTTGTTTAGAAGTTGGAGGTTATTCCTGTATTGAAGCAGAAATTTATAATCTGTCTGTAGGTAGCTGTGGATAACCTTGTCTAGAATATTGAGTTTGTTCACCTTTCTACTAGAAAAGGTTTGGTAATGCATTACAAAAATGACAAGGAAATACAAAGTTCTTTGAAGAGTTCATATTCATATTTAAGGGAAAATTGTAAAAACCCATATGCTCACTGTTTAGCTAAAAAGGACAATAAACATCCCTGTTTCTCAGATTCTTTGGTTATATAGTTCTCAAACGGTGAGAGAAGAAGAGTAAAGCTTTGAAAAGTAAAGGTAGGAAAGGTCTGGCACAAGTTTGAGTAGGAGATGCTACTGAGCCGCAACATCAAGGAGAACTCCAAATGAGTCCTGTTAAGGTGTAGAATAGACTTCTTAAGCCTGCCCTTCTTGGACACTTGAAAGTAGATTGAAAACAACCACAGCAAGTTTATGGTAAATAGAAACCTGCTTAGTAAGACATTCCTGTGCTGAGAAGATTAAATGGCTCCATCAGATTTTGCCATTGCTAGCATCATAATACAACAAAATAAAATAATGCTGTAAAAGCATGAGGACTGACCAGTGTGAAGATGATCTATTTAATAACACTGTAGTTTTGCCATTACATACAATTATAGTTAGGCCCTCAGACTACTACCCATTAATGATTTTTCAGGTAGGCAGTGATGACATTACATCAAGAAGTCCGGGGGCCATGAAGGGAGCCTTCAGGGCTTGAGGATGGCTGGTTAGGGGATCTGGAGCGCAAGTAGGACTTGCCTCCATCCCACCAGTTGCAGGGATTGATGAAGGGATAAACAGGAAGTGCCAACAGATCAATTCAGGCTCTGAGACTGGTGTCATCAGCAGGACTTTGGTTTCTTTGACCATGGGCTGCTTTACAAGACGCCAGGCCTGCTGGCAAGAGATGGGGAACACCTGTCTCAAAGGGGGAAAAGGATCCTGGGGCAAGAGCTAGCAGGGCTCATTGAAAGGTCTTTAACCTAGCCTTGAAGGGCGGTGGGGATAAAGCTGGGCTTGCTAGCGAAGAGCCTGCGAGCAGTGTGCGGGTACCTGTGCGACAGTGTGGTAGTGAGGTCCTACAGTCGGCCGTCTCAGTGGAGGAGGGGGACAGTGATCGATGCAGCACCAAAGATACAAGAGTTGATAGGCTGGTAACTATGGAAGCATCCAAGGATGATCTGGTGGGAAGTAGAGCTCCTCCCTCCAGTAAGGTGGCAGGATCATTAGCCCAGCTGAAGTGCAGCTACACAAATGCACACAGCATGGGCAACTAGCAGGAGGAACTGGAGGCCATTGTGCTGCGAGAAGACACTGATGTAGTTGCCATCATGGACACATGGTGGGATGACTCGCATGGCAGGAGCGCTGCAGTTGATGGCTATCAACTCTTTAGAAGGGACAGGCGAGGAAGGAGAGGTGGTGGAGTGGCCCTCTATGTCAGGGAGAGATACGAATGTCTAATACTTAATGATGGTGATGATAAGGTTGAGTGCCTACGGGTCAGAATCAAGGGAAGGCCAACAAGGTAGATATTGCCATGGGAAATTGTTACAGACTGCCCAGTCAAAAAGATTAGGCTGATGAAACACTCTACAGGCAGTGGGAGATGTTTCACGATCACTACCTCTTGTTCTTCTGGGGGACTTCAGCTTCCCAGATGTGTGCTGGGAATACAATGCAGCAGAGAGGGAACAATCCCGGAGGTTCTTGGAGTGTGTGGAACATAATTTCCTGGCACAGGTAATGAAGGAGCCAACTAGAGAGGGTGCCCTCCTGGACCTGGTGCTCATTAACAGAGTAGCACTTGTAGGAGATGTAATGGTTGGAGGCTGCCTGGGGCATAGTGATCATGAAATAATAGTTTTCAGTTCTCAAAGAAGTCAGGAGGAGGCTAACAGAACTGCCACCTTGGACCCCGCAGGGCAGACTTTGGCCTGTTCAAGGAGAATGATTGGCAGAGTCCCTTGGGAGGCAGCCCTGAAGGGCAAAGAAGTCCAGGAAGGCTGGGCACTCCACAAGAATGAAATCTTAAGGCACAGAAACAGGCTGTCCCCACGTCCCGAAAGACGGGACGGTGAGGTAGGGGACCGGCCTGGCTGAAGGGAGAGCTTTGGCTGGAACTTGGGAACAAAAGGAGAGTGTGTGGCCTTTGGGAAAGGGGACAGGCCGCTCAGAAGGACAACAATAGCGCAGTGAAGCTGTGCCGGGAGAAAATGAGAAGGGCCCAAGCCCAACTAGAACTCGGTCTGGCTGTTGCTGTAAAAGAATAAAAAATGCTTCTACAAATACATTCACAGCAAAAGGAGGACTAGAGAGAATCTTCCTCTTTGAGTGGATGTGGGGGGAAACACTGTCCCTAAGGATGAGGAAAAGGCCGATGTACTCAGTGCCTTCTTCGCCTCAGTCTGCAGTCGCGGGGCAGTTGTTTGCTGGGCACCCAGTCCCTTGAGCTGGAAGCTGGGGATGGGGAACAGGAGGAGATCGCCGCCATCCAAGGGGACATGGTCAGCGACCTGCTGCACCGCCAGACAAGCACCAGCCAGAGAGCTGAAGGAACTGGCTGATGGGATCACCAAGGCACTTCTCATCGTTTTTCAGCCATCCTGGCTCACCGGGGAGGTCCCCACGGACTGGAGGTCAGCAAATGTGACGCCAACAGGTTGTAGAGAGGTGGGTGTGGGTCTCTGCTCCCCAGCAACAGGCAACGGGACAAGAGGAAACGGCCTCAAGTTACTCCAGGGCAGGTTTAGGTTGGGTATTAGGGAATGTTTCTTTACTGAAAGGGCTGCCAGGCCCTGGCACAGGCTGCCCAGGGAGGCGGTTGAGTCACCGTCCCTGGAGGGATTTAACAGATGGGTGGATGAGGTGCTCAGGGATGTGGGTTAGTGGTGGTCAGGCACGGTTGGACTCAATGATCTTAAAGGCCCTTTCCAACCCAGGGGTTCTGTGATAGCAGGGAGTATGTGTACTTTATCTGTGATGTACCAACAGATGTTGGTTCATAAGAATGTTTCTTCAGGGAGCTTTCTTCCTCTATCTTCAGAAAAGTTTTTATGCTTCCAGTGACTTACAACTTAGCTATCACACAGTACTTTCATCCTCAGATCCTAAAGCATTGTATGGAGGAGACTAGAGGTATTATCTGAGTGACTTAGTGAAAATGTGGGGAAGGAGAAGTACTAAAGCATAGAGCCAAAATTGCCTTACTTAAGGTCATCCAGCTGCTAAGCTCCTCATTTAAAAATGAAGTTTCTAAAGTCCATGGTGTTGTACTGCATTGGAGCAGCTGACACTGAAGTCTGACAGCTGGAGCTTGCGCGCTGGCTGGAAGAGACAGACTGCCGATGAGTTAAGCAGCTGTTTCCAGTATGCTCCGTTCTGCTTGATGGCTGGCTGTCTAGCTTGGAAAATAAAGGATGCAGACAGTCCTTCCCTGCGTCTCTCCCCAAGGATCCACACTCACCTCTCTGCTCTGTGGCCAGAAACATAAAGCTTACCACAGTACTAAGGTTCCGACTCTTCCTTCTAGATACTAAATTTAGTCTGTTCTGTTTCTGAAAACAAAAACTAAGATGTGGCCTTAAGGCTATATACCCATTGTACTTTAACCCTGATCCTCCATAGTAGCCTGTGGTAGTTACTTGGAAGCACGTTGGTTGCGCTCATGGTGCCATTGCAGCTAGCACAGGAGAGAAGTATCATGGAGTGGTTTGGTAAGGATGGGACTGTGATGTTCTGCTTTCCAGGGCCATGTTTCTGTTGGGAAGATCGATCTCCTCCAGTTCATTACTTTATGTCTGTTATACTTGTTGTACTTAACTCCAGTGTGCCTCATTTCAGCCGTGCTACTCAAGTTTCCAGTCTAGACAGACCGGGTGATCTGCTGGCTACAGGAATGGTCAGCTTTTGGTTGAGATACGCATAATCTGTCAATCCAATGATGAGCAAGTGAATGTGTATCTGTGCGTGGTGTCTTGTAGAAATAGGCAAAAGATGCTGGAGGGGCAGAGTTGGAAACTGTGTATGTGTTGGAATATGTAATCGAAAGAAGGTATAGGCAGTTATTTATGGGTGTAGTTGACAGTGAAAGTATGTACGTGTTACGGTTGTACTGGGCACTGCTCAAGGGCAAAGATTCAAGTCACAGGGTTATACCTTAACTCCTTATATCTTGGTTTTCAGAACCTTGCATTTGTTGAATTCACTTTCTAGGGAGAATTGACACTTCTTGAGAATCTAAATCAGCTTTAATGAAATGTTTTCATTCCTTGTGGATGTGTGTATGGTAGATGTTAACAGAAAAGAAATTATGGTTGTTGGAATTTGTGGTTGCTCATGCACTTGAAGCTGTTGCGTATGTTTGCAGCTGGGATGCACCTGCCACCCAGTAAAAGTGAGTGAAGTGTTGCTGTTTTCCTGTATCTGTCCCTCTCTTTTCTCGCTGTGTCTTGACATCATGGTCCTGAGTCAACGTGTTTGCAGCATGCCATTGCAAAATGTGTGGAGTGGTGCATTTCCCTTCTTCCCCCTTGATGTTGCAAGGCTTTTAGCGATTTTGTATGTAAAGTGTTAGTGCGTGAGACAGCTGGCGTGGTTTTCCTTTACCCCTCATCTTGACACCATCTTCAGCTTGCGTGTGCCCTTCCAACAATGTCGGATCACCTCAGACTTTGTATGCCATCAAGGCATGAGTACTCTAGAAGCGTTTGGATGCTAAAATATATGTACTGTCAAGGGGGGATGGGACAAAATGACTGAAGAGAAACCTGGGACAGTTTATAGAAGAAACTGAAATTAAGTCGTCTCTGGACCACAAATTGTTTGAATGTGTGAGAGTATTTGGAAGGAGTATCAACATTTACCAGACCTATTTCTACATCCCTGTTTTTGTTTTGGTTTATATCTGCTGTCAGCTACTGCTAGAGACAGGGAAATGGGATATGTGAAGCTTTGGCCGGACTCAGCACGGGAGGTCTTGTAATGAGTGGCATGGTCCTGTTCCGGAACACCGCCTGCAGTGTTGCCCCTTCGGAGTGCTGCCCCGGGGGGCACAGTATGCCTTAATGCATAGCCATGCATGTAATTGGTGAGATCGATGCACACCCAATGCTCCGTTGTCTGTGATTCCGCTCTGAAAACCCCCTACTCAGCTTTGAATTGGTTCATGCTTGGGTTAATAACTGCACGTAATCTGGAAAGGCCTGTTCTCTTTTTACTGGGGAATACCAAGGAGAGCTTCTGTATCAGTCTGAAAATCTAGCCCGTGCATTGCTGGTGTCCGAATGTAAAAATGTGGTATTAAAAGGAAGACAGGGCCATATATTCTAGGAATCTGAAGTCCCCGTTTAGAGTGGGGCCAAGTTTTACCAGATATGGTATGAAATGACCCTCCCTAACACACCCTGCCATTTCGAGTCATGCTTTCCAGCAGTGTATACAAATTATGTGCTGCTTGCTCAGCTCATGGTTTTGTACTTCAGAGGAAGTACACTCTCTACTTTGAAAGGATGACAGTGATAATTGGCGCTGAAGCATTACTGTTCTTTTAGAACTGATTCCTTGCTTCAGCATCAGGATTTCTGTGATAGTTGTTAGTCCAAATGCTTGTCATGCAGGATTCCTTATCCAGAAAAAGTTACTTGGAGTCCTGGGGCACAATGCTGAGTAAAGACGTGGTGACTGGTAAAAAAAATCTGTTGGGGTGCCCAGGACTGCTCTTGACCTGTGCAAGCACGTAAGTAACTTGGGAGGAGTTTGTGAGGTTTCTTTCTACTTTGATTACATTATTTATTTCAAATTTCACTGTTTGTTTGGGTTTCCCCCCTGCCTGCACCCAGGGCTGGGGGCTGGTGGAGTTGTCCTCACCCTTGCCCCTGCCATGCTGCGGGACCTGGTGGCCCTAGAGGACTGTGGCCAGGGTCCCTCCTTGATGACTTCTGAGGAGCACAGCACCAGCTTGTTTGCCTGCCTTCCTTTTCTGGTTTGGTTCTTCTTTGGCTAAGATGCAAAAAGTAGTTGATAAAATATCATTATTTCAGTTAAGTTTTGATACTCGTTGGGAGCTGGGGGTTGATGTGAGGCTCTTCCCACCATGGGAAGAAATAGAGTGTGACTGCTGCTCAAGCAGTTCTTGAATGCTGCTTATCGTTATAAAAAGCATTTCCAGGACAGAGATTGCACATTCCTTACTGATTTTTTTTTTTTTTCCTTAAAACAACTGTACTGCATGCATCCTCATTGCAATATTATAGCAAAACACTTGAATGTTATAGTCCAAAGTGAAGGTTTAATTAATATTTCTAGACACCAGTCTTAGTGCATGTCTTCCCTTGGAAAATCTACATATCAAAGGGATACATATTGTATCTTCCTTTTATTAAACATGGGAGAATTAATATTCCACTCTGAAATGGTGTCTTGGCTTTTTGAAGGCACTGCTAATAATGAAGAGTAGATTATAAGTACCTGTATGCCACAGCTTTTATTCCTTTACACACAATTCCATGCAGGCTCTTGATTCTTCTAATTCGTTTCATAAAGAAGCTATGCTTTGATAATTCGTTAGCTGTGTTGTTACCAGGTTGGGAAGCCGGGTGTGAGTTCAGCTGCATGGTGATTCTTCAGCTGATTGTGTCTGAGACTGTCGCAGAGAAAAAATCCTCCTCCACTGCTGGAGGGGGGGAAGATGGGAACAGCTCTGATTGATTTGTTGATAAAGGGTGTCAGAGCTGGTTTGCCTGGAGGGAGCAGTGAGGAGGGTGCTGGGAAGCACATCACATCATTATTTTAATAAGTGTAAAAGAAGGATGAACCTGGTAGCATGATGTGGCCAATTTTTCTTCTTTTACAAATGTATTAAGGGGTAGATACCAAAGAAGTTACTGTTGAAAGATGACTCTGGGAACAAAAATGTAAAGAATACTGATTGGAAGTGGTGGCTTAACCTTCCACATAGCTTATCTCCAGGTAGTCTTTCTTTACTCCACGGGAGAATTTTTTTGCTTCTTCTCTCTCTCTCTCCTACATGTATCTTTATTACTATTCTGCTTACCATGGAACAGATAAATGTTTGCATTAACAATTTTTTCTTTATACTGTTTGATTAATGTAAGTTTGTGCTTCACAGTTGACATGTGCTGCGTGTAAACCCCAC
>KL281715.1:0-28594 GCA_000699545.1 Podiceps cristatus
GCCCCGACCTGGCGCCGTGCCCCCAGGCCCGCCTCCCTTTCTCGCTCCCCCTCCCCGGCCCTTTGTTCCCGACCGTCGCCCCCGGCCCAGCCCGTGCGGCCTCCGCTGAAGACGGGGAGCCCGGGGCCGGGTCTCCCTCCCCTCCTTCCTCGACCGGGCCAGAGAGCGGTCTGGTTGGTTTCTAGAGCTGTATTTGTAGTTTCACCCCTTGGGACTGAAGGATTTCGCAGAGTATGAAGACTGCTTTTGAAATCTCTTTGCTTCAGATAGTTCTTAAAATGAATCGCTTTGTCTTTTAATCTCTAATTTGGAAAGATTTAAATATCCCACCCCCGAGTGCTGCTAAGAAAATGAGGATTTGGTGAAAGGAAGTGAAAACAAATGAAAAACGCACATGAAAGTACATTTTTGTAGCTGAGAAAAGAGTTACTTTTTTATATTTAGCAACTTAATGTGCACTTGAAACCAGATTTTCAT
Organism: Podiceps cristatus; assembly: GCA_000699545.1. Classification (NCBI taxonomy): domain Eukaryota; kingdom Metazoa; phylum Chordata; class Aves; order Podicipediformes; family Podicipedidae; genus Podiceps; species Podiceps cristatus. Next base: position 478 of record KL281715.1, read on the forward strand.
ATTTCAGCTGAACTTCATTTAGGATGTTTCATATTAAAATTGTGTCAATTTTCATGACCATAATAACATAGTAGTGGTCCTATAATGATTATTGTACGTTACTTAAGTATTTTGGGTTGGATTTTATAAAATCTTGAGGTTGGTTTGGTTGTTTGGGTTTTTTGGGTTTTTTGTTTGTTTGTTTGCTTGTTTTTGTTGGTTTGTTGGGTGGGTTTTTTTTCCAAACAATTTAAAATTGTACAGATTTTTTTAGGATAGAATGTCCATTATTTGCCTTAGTTTTGTTAGGTTTTTAATTGAAACATGATTTTTTTCTCTGAATGTCTAAAGCTTTCCATAGCAAGTGACATAACTGTTTGCCTTTTCTGGTTTTGTTTTGTTTTGTTTTGTTTTTAAATTTGATTTGTTCTCTAAATACTTTTTAAAACGTGTCTGCTTTGCTCCTGTTGACTGACTGCTCTGTAAACATGCAGTAAGCAAATGTGCATGACTTGAAGGGGGCTGGAGGTACAAAAGAGTATAGATGTTGGGTTCTGCTAAGTGTTGGGGAATTCAGCATCCCAAATAGATAGTCTGACATGAAGTGTGGAGAGTCAAATTCAAGACCTTGTTCTCAGTGAAGGCATTGATGGGATTTCAGAACAGGACTCTCTTTTAACAACTCCATTACTGATTATAATAAAACCTGTATGTACTCACCTTTGCATTCATTCTTTTATCTCTGTCTCCCGTGAGGCCTGATTTCACAGTCATTTCATACTTTGCAGGTTTGTTTTGAAACATGAGGAAGCTTGGTGTCCTCAGGACCTGGTGGGGTGGTTAAAAGCTGCTGGTGGATGTTTGATGGCTGTTTTGTATAGCCATTTTGTACAGGTGGGCACTCTGAGGACCTTAGCAGTGCCCTTCCATGGTGGTGTTTGATGTCTGAAAGGGCAGTTAAATGCCTAATCCCTCCCTGACTCTATAGCGTTATCAATTTACTCAATACAAGCAGAAACTCTGCGTAATCAAAGCATAAAAGTAACCTATAAAATACAGACAGTGTAATGACCCCAGCCAAATCTGTCATGATAGCTTTGCAGAACACAGTTTTACAAATTTATTGGAGAAGAAAAAAAAAAAACACAAACGTGTATATATAGGTCAGAAGATTATTCTAGTCATATGCAGTGCTAAGGGGAAAGAAAATAAACAGGGCAACAAATATTCAGATTGATTTTTTAGAGAAGGTGTTTGAAGAGTTTGTGATAGATAAATTGGAGCTATAGTTCAGTGTAGCAATCTGAAAGACTGGAACATTTTTAGATATATCAGCTAGAGGATTTCTTAATGTAAAGAATCACCTTTCAGAGCTTGCGGTTTAAATCAATAGGGCCAAATATACACTCTGTCAGGAATCTGTTTGTTCTCCTTGATCTTTAATTTTTTTTAATTAACCTTGTGTGCATTTATTCTTTCATGTACAGCATAGACTTATTTTATTTATAACGCATGTATGGGCATATTATTGCTATACTATGCAGTTGCCAAGGCCCTATCAGTTCCTTATCTTTGTTCTATCCCTTTGCAGCCGTGCAGAATTCTAAAGGTTTCTGAATTTTGCTACTCTCTGTATTAAATTAATGCTTGTTTTACCTCCTACTACATGGGGTATTTCTGTAGTTGCATTATCAAATATGAAATCTTCACTATTACTGTGCATCACTTGAACTCTAGTTGGTGGGCTGACTGGTTAACAGTCAGTTTCTGAACAATGCTTAGTCTGCACTAGTTGCAATATTGATCTATAGGTGGTCCCTTTTTATATGACTTTTAAGCTATTTTGGGGGAAGCATGCTGTAGTTTGAGAAATCTGTTGAGATAATACATCAGAATAAAACTTATTTATTGCTTTGGATATTTATACTACAGTTATATTTTACCTTTACAAAGATTGCTCTTTATCTGTCAGTGTAGAAACTGACATTACGGATATTCCTTCCTCAAAAATATTTACAGTCCCTGAAACCCTGAGAGTCAGAGTGGATCCTGAGGTCTATTATAATATTGCCTGAATTTTTTGAGAAGTCGTGTGGTCTCACAAACAGCATTTTAACAATTAATAAAAACTCTTGTTTTGTAAATTCATCTCTTCTTTTAATGTCTAGGAAGGAGAGCTCAAAACGAACAGTTTCTTCCACGAACTAATCGCATTTTGGGGAAAACACAATATCCTGACACTACTTGTGAGAGTTGACAGAGTAGCCCTGTGGTTATGAGCTGATCACACCAGCGCTATGCTTGCCTCTTACTGAGAGCCTGAGTCGTGTCAAGGACTGTGGTGCACAGTCTCTTGGAAATAAGTTTATCATGGGCACCAAATGATTTGCTGTCACAGCTTTAGCTCTGTAGATACCAAGATAATCACATTTTTGTCCCAAGGACTGAAGAAGAGGTAGGGTCATATGCTTGTAAGTGACAATTTGGGAAATAAATGTTACGTTGATTTTGTAGGTTGAGTTTTGGTATATTGATAATGTGCCTGCAGTTAATACAAAGAGATTAATGCAGGAAAGAATGTAAATGTGCCTGTTGTTTGCTTTGGAATTTCTGAGCGTATTTTGTAGTGTGTTTGAAAGGAAAGACTAGCAGTTACAAAGAACCAAATTAATAGATAGTAGCTTTTCAACCGGTAGAATTGCTGCTGGGGTTATCGGGGTATTGTAGGAGAAATCAGATCTCAGGTTCTCAGGCACAGCTTTCACTGTGTGAGTTTGCAACCAAATTTGTTCACTTCTGTCTTAAGTTTTCTCTTCCCTTTCTGAAATGTAAATGTTTTTAAGGTAAAAAATAGAGATGGTTAGGAAAACTGAGACATGGACATCTTCAATCACAAAATGTAGCTTGAAAAAATTTTTTTTGGTGAAATGCTAAAATTTTGTGTTAGGGAAAATCTTTGTCACTGAACTGACAATAAAAATGGAAAAGTTCAGAGACATGAAAAAAGTGCTACCTTTTAAACACATTTTCATCCACAGATAATTCAGAAACTTTGGTTTTCATCATATTTGAAGGAAGCCAGGCTTCATTAATCAATTAAGAATCATCAGTCTTGATTTTTGTCCTCCACAAACCTCTAATAGAAATCAGTCTGACTCTTGAGTTGCCTGGAACCTCTAGTGGCCAGAGGCAAGTAACAAGTTAAAAAAATAATCAACCAACCAAAAGCTTCAGTAGCTTATTCCTAAAGAACTTCTCTAAAACAGGAGATGAAAACAAACTAAAAGATAAAGGTTCTAAGTTATGTTTTAAGGTGAACAAGAGAGACTCACAATAGAAGGATACAAGGAATCCCTCCGGGCGTTTTCTGTGTAGATGTTCTCAGATTTGTTTCTTGTCAGCATGTCTGTAGTTGGACAGCTTGAAGGAGAACTTGTAGAAAAACAGGGTAAAGGCTGTCAAAGTAGGCTAAAAGTGATAAACTGAGTGTAAGAATCAGCCCTGACACCTCACTCTACTCTGACAATTGAGTATTAAGTTTGGGAGTGAGAAAAGATTTTAGAAGGTACCTGAAGGTATAACCAAGGTGAGGAGAGGAAGTATGCTAGGATATGTCATGATCAGAATGATTGTCCAGAGGAGAGGACAGGACTCTGCCATCACTCTTTGAAACAGACCTGTGACTAGTACCAGAAAGGTTTAAAGAAAATATTGATCGAAGTAAGAGGTAAGGGTCTTCACAAGACTTCAGATGGGGCAAGGAAGGAGAGGAGCTTGCTTTGAGAGAACTAGGAACGTTGCAGCTGGAGTATTGCCTGACTGTGTGCTTCTAAAGGGAGTACAGATAAACAGAATAATTTAGGTGGACTGAATGGTCTGAAAGAAATCTGAGGATATTGGAATCATAGAATAGTTCGGGTTGGAAGGGACCTTTAAAGGTTATCTAGTCCAACTCCCCTGCAATGAGCAGGGACATCATCAACTAGATCAGGTTGCTCAAAACCCCCTTCAACCTGTCTTTTGTTTTCAGGGATGGGGCATCTACCACCTCTCTGGGAAACCCATTCCAGTGTTTCACTACCCTCATCATAAAAAAATCCTTCTTTATGTCTCTTCTAAATCTGTCCTCTTTATTTTAAAACCATTACGCCTTGTCCTGTTGCAACAGGCCCTGCTAAAAAGTTTTTCCCGATCTTTCTTATAGGCCCCCTTTAAGTACTGGAAGGCTGCAATCAGGTCTTCCCGCAGCCTTCTCTTCTCCAGCTGAGCAAGCCCAACTCTTTCAGCCTGTCCTCATAGGAGAACCATCAACCACTGCCCTCCGGATGTGACCAGCCAACCAATTTCTCACCCACCAAACAGTCCACCCATCAAATCCATATCTCTCCAATTGAGAGAGAAGGATGTTGTGGGGCACTGTGCCAAAGGCCTTACAGAAGTGTAGATAGAGGTCCATATTATTTTCATGGCATTTTTCTCCCAACAGTTTAAAAAAAAAAAAAAACAAGATACTGATCCCTACTTAACTAAAAGATCAAATTAAGAAGGAGAATGTTTCTGTGAAATGTAGCATTTATTTAATAACACTTAGCAAATAAATGTAGGCTCATGAGTCATCATAGATAATTAATGATTCCTTTTCGTGCATTATATTTAACAAAGCGCTTACTGTCCCCTCCTGATAGAGCTTGTGCTTTGGTTTAAGTGGTTCAATAGTAACATTTGCAATGCAGTGAATTTTAAATTGAATGCAGTTGTGAATATCTTGAACGTATTACAGAGTTCAGAAGCAATCTAAGCTTGATTTGCAGATATTTTTGTTACTCATGTAGATTATATGTTTTACCTTGTGTGTTTTACTTTATTTGCAGCACTGATTTTATATTCAAATAAAACATTTATTAAAATGTCAGAATTGTATTATTAAAAATGTATCCTGCATATCTTGTGGGAGAACATAACATTTGAAGCTGTTTATTCCTTTATGAACCTAATTGAAGCTCTCTGTTTCAACTGCTAGGTTATTTTTACTGGTGTATGAAAGTTCACGATACTTTTTCCATTAGTACAATTAGTGTAGAAATGTACAAGGACTGGAAAATTTACTGAAATTTGTTCAGTTATGCCCAGAATGATTCCTATTTCTGTCACAGAAACGTATCAACCCAAATCAACATCACTCCCTTAAATTTGTAGGATTTTACATGTTTAGAGAGTGTTAATGTTGAAGTTGTTGTGGTCATACTTGAAGTTGTTTTTAATAAGTCAGCTTGATCCTGATAAAATCTAGTTATGGCAGAATGGAGTATGTGAAAAAAAGGTGAATATTTATTAGTTTCTATTGAATTTACTTCTACAATACAAAAGATTGCTAGTGGTACCTTAGCTGCCTTTTAGAAGGTTTGGTAGAATTTTGAAAGTCTCCAAACTTTCTATTCTTTATAGTTGAAGGACAAGAGGGTGTCAACTAATGCTGTAATGATAGCTTGTTTTATGAAGGAATGTCTCACAGCCAGTTGCTTCTTGATTACTTATGCTAAAGTTGGACTTGGGGTAGTGTGCTTTATTGTAATTTGGGAAATAATAGCAATTAAAACTAATAACATTGTACACTTGTGCAAAATCATAATGAACAGTAATAAATGCTCTGAGAGTGTACATACTTGTCTAAAACAAAAAGGCTTTGAAGAGAAATTATGGTGGCTATCCTGTAAAAATATTTAGATCGTGTAGAGTTATTTGCAGAACTGTTTGCAGCAGGATAAAAATATGTGTTCAACTGATGCAGTTCTACATTTCAGTGTTGTTGGATCACTTTTCTGCAGTGTTTATTCTTGTTGAGAAAAGAAATAGTTTAACACTGGCGTTATGCTGGAACACTTTGTTCTGTCAAGCCTCCTCTTCATAGTATGTTGCTTGTCCTTCAGGTATTTTCCTATACTTCTTTCAGTGCTGTGCCTTGATGGCTCATCTGCCCTCTTGCATGATCAATGCTGCTCCAGTCATGATGACTGAATGCCATTTCCAAATTTAGATGCTAATTTCAAAATAGATTTGTCTCTTTGTGTTCACTTGCTCTACGAATCAATTTGCTACACCAACTTTTTCCAGCTATCTCTGTGCTATCCTTTTGCTTGCTCTCAGCCAGATCAATGTTGAATGTCTGGAATTCTTCTGTCTTGACATCCAAGTACAGAAAGTGTAATCCATTTAGAGTATCTGGTGACTGCCCAGATCTCAGCAGGATACGTTACCGAAATCAAAGGCAAAGAAGCTGTGCGTACAACATAAATACAAAAGATTGCTGTGGTACCTTAGCTGCCTTTCAGAAGGTTTGGTAGAATTTTGAAAGTCTCCACACTGTCCTTTCTATTCTGTACAGCTGAAGGACAAGAGGGTGTCAACCAATGCTGTAATGATAGCTTGTTTTAAGAAGGAATGTCTCACAGCCAGTTGCTTCTTGATCTGCAAGAAGCTCACCAAGACTCTAGATAAATGTGGACGCCTGAATCCTGGTGCCCTATCCATAAGAATATGCACAATGCCTGTTACATTGGAAGAGAAACTGGTAGGCATTAACTTTTATTAAAAATCATTTGTTCTTTCTTGCTGAATTACGCTGCATTCATCCCTGTCTCCGTTGAGGACTGTCTTGGCCCGACTGAGCCTCCAAATAGTGTGATTTCTTCCCTGGTCTGGCTGTCACTCTTTGCCCTCACAAGTTCTTCCCTTATCTTGCTCACTCTCCTTTACTCTGCTTGTGATAGCCTCCTGATAGTAACAGGTTTTTTTTAAAAAAGGAAGGTACTTGTTCATCAAGATGTGTGTATTGAAACTGGAGAGTCTATAGTTACACCTGAGTGTATGCTGCATTTTGATCACGCAGGAAATGAGTTCAGTTCATCAGTACAAATCTCATCAAGGTGTTTCTTTCCCAAGAAACCTTAGCCAGGCATTTTTATCAGTGTAAATCGTAGTAATGCTGTTTTATGTAAATAAAATTTTGTCAATGTATTTTCCATTCTACCAAAAACTCATAGGGGATAAAAATGCAATTGAGAATTAGGCAGTATATTGTACCAAGCAGTTAACAACAAACAAACCCTACCTAAATATAAGCACCTATATGTATTTTGGAAGGTAGTACACCACAGAAATAAGTTAGATCAGTTAGTCCAAAGGGAAAATAAAAGTACGTGGGAGACCTGGTCTAGTAATTTTGGAACATCAGCTCTGCTAAGTCTCCTTGATTCCTCGGTTTAGTTCCCACAAACACCCATATAAATTCCAAAGAGGCAGCATTCTGTTAAGTTAAACAAAGCAATTCTGAAGTCACCTACCAAAATAAGCATTTTCTTCTTCGCTTATATTATACAGAGCTAGGGTATGTTCTTCTGTGTTAGAACTGGCTGCAGCTGCTAGCTAGACCAATTTGAAAACTGATCAGCAATCCAGTATGCAATGAGTCCCTAACAGTTTCTGTGGCTCTGGAGCTCTGCCTAGCACTGTAGGAAGTAAACAAAAGCAAAAGTGGAAATGGGAGGAGGCTTTGGCAATTGCATCCTGAAATGGCAAGGGTGGGGACAGAAGTACCCCCATAATTGGGGGAGGGGGATTTTCATGTTTCCTATATGAAAATTTGTCTCAGTAGGGTATTTTGCAGTCTAGAGAAGGAAAAGGACACAGGAAAGAGGCTACAAATAAAGGTTTTGATAAATTAAAGATTAGCATAGGAATATTTGTTGCAGCTGCAGCAGGGCTAGGAGCATTGAAATAAAACTTAACTGAATAAATGGGCATGAAGAGGTGAAGCTAACTGGTGGAGATTGATGCACTAACAGAATCCTTGGAGAAAGTTTTCCTGAAACTGCTGTCCTGCTTCCTTTTCGACTGCCACCCTGCTGCATACAAAAGAGTCACTGTTCTTTTGTTGTGCAGCTGGGGAACAGGCTGTTGGGAACAGCAGTTTACCAGAAAGTCCTGTGTTGTATCTTTGGGGCTGACAGGGAAAATGGGAGTCAAGTTGTCTGTGTGAACTGAACTTCTTTATCCCCTCTAATGCAATATGCCATATCAATTTCCTGAATTTCCAGGAAACCACAAAAGAGAGGTTCATCAGTATAAGTGTCAGACCTTCCTTAATGAGCCAAGAGCTCAAGAATTTTACAGATGTGTGAACAGCAGAGAATTAAAATGCTCTTTGCCCTTTTGTCACTTCTTGCACTGTTTACAATGCCAAGACAACGAACCCACTTTTTAGTATATTGTAAGGCTTTTTTATTTTTTGTTTGTTCTTGTGATTCATCATCTGTCAATGAGTTGTATTTGTGAGGTTTTTTTTGCATATCTAAAAAGGATGTTAAAGCGTGTGTACTAGGCATCACAGGTAAACATTCTGTGGGCCTGTGGGCCTTGGGATTAAAATTGGCTACAGTTTTCCCAGAAGACAAAGTTGAACAAAAGCCTGCACAAAAACTTCTGAGGAGCAGTAAGGCACATTCAGCGTGTTACTTAAAGTTCATACAGGACAGGTACAAAACCACTATCTTGCAGCAGAAAAAAACTGAACTCAATCTGGCATACGTCAGTCCAAAACGGACGTACTACTTTCCATTGAAGTAGGTTCAAAAGAGATCTTTTATAAAATACTCCCTGAGGTTGTTGCTTAAAAGGGTATTTTGTGAGTTGCCTAAGAACTCCATGAAAATCTTTCTCTGTTTCCCTGCCTTCAGCCACGATCCCTTGCCTGCCTTTACCTTGTGCTGAACGGAATGTGTTTGTCATTTGACGTAAGAGTTATGCAACTCACCGCACCTTGTGGTTTGTGCTTATGATCACCTTTCTTTCTCAGAAAGCATGCTTATGCCTACAGTCTGCTGTTGCAGTCGATAACCCAAATATAAAAGCCTTCCTTACCTGTACCAGCAAGGTGACTTAAAATAAGAGCAGAAACACTGATGCTATTGATCTCTGCATTATTGGCCATTCCTCCTTTCAGCTAGGGAAAATGGATGGATTTCCTTAAAATTCTGCATTGAGAATTCATCTAGACCAACTTTTCCAGCAAGCTGTGCAGCACAGAAAATACGCTTTTCCATGTATAAACTGGAAGACAAATGATAGGATTGTGGAGTTTGTTAGTGGTGTGTGATGGACTTAAAGCATGCCATGCTGTCAGCAGTGCTGTTAGGGCTGGCAAACTGCACAAGCTGGTGAAGATTTATTTTTAATAACAGCGTAACTTACTGTAATAGAGTCAGCAGTTTATATGCCTACAGCATATTGCTGAGTCGCTTTTGAGAAGAGAGATCTCGCATTTCTAGGTAGATGATGTGGCCATATGCTTTAACATATGCCTTGAGCTGTCATGACAGTGGAGTAAGTTGCACACAGATCTCCCGGTGTTATCTTTGAGTTAGCAGCCAGAGTTGCCATTCTTTTCTAAACCTCTAGCTTTATCCTCTGGTGTTAATCAGCTATTGCCATATTCCATGTTTAGGGAAATAGATACTGTAAGTCACCACAGAAACTCCTGAGTTTCTGATTGTTGTCTTTTTGGACCTTTGTGGTCTATTTGTTTTCTCCTCTTGCTCTAGCTATAAAAGAAGATGGTATAGCACAGCTGCTCCTGCTGTTGCTGAAGAATGTGCAGCACCATCTACATTGTAGTGCCATGGTACGGTTCTAAAGCTGATTGGTGCCTAATTGTGCCAAGTGCATTTCATTACAAGAGGCTGTATATACCCAGTAGTCACAGCTGCAGTGGGGAATGTTTGGTCCACAGTATTTATTTGAAGTTTGAAGATGGGATTTCTTACTGAAAGAGATGGACTGTGGGAGGTTCAATGAGAAGTTATGGAACATTTTCAGTTTGATTCTTTCATGTAGAGTACAGTGAGTGGCTTCTAGTTATTCACTTGTGTACCTTATGACCTATCCTTTAATGTATAGAGTCAAGCATTTGTGCTAAGTATGTGGGGTACTTGCTCAGAATATTGAGCATATATGTCACAGAATATTCTCTCTCTCTCTCCTCTCTCCTTCCCCACATACAGCTTTTAGTACTGATATAGTCATAGAATGCTTTGGGTTGGAAGGGACCCCCAGAGCCCATCTAGCCCAACCCCCTGCAGTGAGCAGGGACACCATTACCCAGATCAGGTTGCTCAGAGCCCCGTCCAACCTGGGCTTGAATGTTTCCAGGCATGGGGCCTCCACCACCTCTCTGGGAAACCTGTTCCAGTGTTTCACCACCCTCATCGTAAAGAATTTCTTATATCCAGCCTAAACTTACCCTGTTTTAGTTTAAAACCATTACCACTTGTCCTGTCAAATATATAAAAAGGCATCAAGTGAGGAAAAAGTTGGCTGAATTTTTTTTCTTTTTTGTCTGCAATTACCATTGTCAAATTAGTAGAAAGCAGTTTGCTTTGTTTGTAATTTTGAGCATGTATGTTTCTTATTTCATACCTTAAAATACACATTTTACTTTCTTTTTAGTGTTTGCTTGATGCTTTTTTTTTTTCCCCCTCATATTAGGTTAGCCTACACAAACCAGAAATTAAACTGGAATCACTAAAAGAAGATATTAAGGATTTTCTGAAGACGTCAGGTTTGTAATGCTTCATTGATACATTTGTAAACAAGACAGAGAAAAATAAAAGGGAAAAGTTCTTGGATTCCAGCAGCATTTTGAAAAACATAATATGCAAAGAAGTGATTTCATCATATTATAAGATACTGGTAATTTTTTTGAAAGTTCTGAATGATACAAGAGTTCAGTCACTTCTGAAAATGGAAATTAGCATTCATGGAGGTACTCTTGAAAATTTTACTATTAGTTAAATTTCCAATTCCTATTGGAAGTTCGAGGCTATGTAACTATAATGTGAAGATTTGATGGTAAGTGATACAAGATTTGTAAGAATCAGGAACACTGTGTCTATTAATATTTATAGTTGTTTTAATGGTATAATGGCTTTGAAAAAATAGCGTATAATTATTTACCCAAAACTATGTTGTAATTATTTGACCAGTAGATGGAAATAAAGGATATTCAACCTTTATACAGGTCTCAACTTGCATTTTTTTCCTATCTTAATTAGATTAAGGTTTCCTCATCTCTTCCTGTCTGTCTGGTGGGTAGACATGAATTGAGACAGGAGAGAAAACTCTAGTGACTGCAGAGCAGCCTCTGATTCATGTTCCATTAGTATTAATTCCTAAACTTGTCTTCTGGATATTTTTTTATTTTAACAGGTTGGGAAAAGAAGCTTCAGAATGCTGTTTATAGTGAACTCAATGTGTGAGTTTATTTAGTATTTTTATTTAATAAGTTCTACTCACATGATTTACTTTTGATAACATGTGTATATATGCGTGTATGATGTGTTACTATTAGCTGCAAGATCTGTCATACCAAGGGTGCCTGCTTTATTTCTGTTTTTAAAGTGCCATTATTTCTTTTTGATCCTAGTGAAAATATAGGACTGAAGTATATTTTAAAGAACGAGTGAAACAAATATCACCAGATTTTTTAGTTACTTTAGTAATTTCTTTGTTGTTTTGCTTCCAAAGGTACCGAGAGTCATAATACAATTCTTGTGTTGCTGAGGTAGTTGCTACAAATGAATTTTAATTATTTTCAGATGTTTATGACAGCATTGCACACATTTTATTATTTAAACAAATCTTTAAGATATTTGGTATCTAGAGTTACCAGATCAGTGCTCATAATGCTTGGGATATGGTTATAAACACACTGAAATTTGTGAAATTCCCTTTTTATTATTGTTCAGCAAATTTTGGATTAGAGTTCTGGGAAGCATAAGTTGCCTTTACATTCTGGCAAGGTGGAAAGGTGAATTGCGTAACAGATATAGCCATAAATGCAACTATATAATAAGAAATGTGTATGCAAATCTATTTGTGCTGATTTAGACTGATGCATATGCTTTCTTTGAGTTCACAGAAATAAGCTGCAGAATAATTAAATTAGCTCTGGAAAATTGAAATTAAATAAGAATACCATGATTTTGTGAGTGTTGTGGAAAAGCCAAGAAATAGCATTGCTGAAATCTGCTAGTATTGATTCCATTTTACACATAGGCACAGAGTTTTCCAGAACAATTGAGCAGCGAGTACAAGAATGACTTTACCAGTTAAAAATGGGAAGAAATTTGGGGAGGGTTTCCCAAAGTCATATGATAGGAACAGATTGAATACCTTTAAACAAATGAATATCCAGGCTAACTATGAGAGAAACTTTGTGTAAATTTTGTTTCCTGAAAGACATTTGAGACAATTAAAATTAAGCTGCATTAAATGTTTGGCAATAGCTCATTGGAAATAATCTGCACTACTGGAAGATAAATTAGTGTTTTGGTTTGATTATTTTTTTTTTAATTTTTTATTTTTGTTCCAGCTTTTATATTTTGGCATAATGCAGTTTATGAATGGATATTCAGCTTTGCTTAGGTCAACACCACAAGTTCTAGTTGCTTTGGGCATGTACATGTTCACTATTGTATCTTGAAAAAATACAATATTCTGGAGAGTAAAAGTTGTAGTGAGTCATTAAGATGACATGATATGAAGTGGATACACTTTTAATACCTGATTTGTTCATAGAATTATTTTATTTTACAAATATGCGAAATTATGAGGAAGTATTATTTTTAATATAAGAACTCATGTTGAAATGTTAATAGTACTTACATATCTATATAATGTTTGTGTCCATAGGAAAGGATGAGGAAGAAATACTTCTAAAAATAATGTTTATTCTTAGATTTGATCAATACACACCATGATTTTACTAGTGCTGTCATGAAAGAAGTTATGTTTAGGTTTACAAATACACAGTTAAGCAAAATAAAAAACTGAACATTTAAAATATACTATACTTTCTTTTAAGGTTTCCTTCACCCTGTCATCCTGCAGCACCGCCTGAGCATATGAAAGAACCATTAGCTTATATGAGGAAAGCACAGGTTGGTTGTTACCAATTTTACCTTTCATATCAGATCTCTGATTAGACTATTTGAGATTTACTCTGTATAATGTTATTGTGCAGTTTCCAGGGTTTATACCTTAGGAAAAACACACATTTGTAATTACCCTGAAGTTAATAATAATTTTATATATCTGACATTTTACATACATACAAAAAATGCTCAAGTAATTCTCCAACCATGAAAGAAGTAGGATATAGTGGCAGGTAGGTAAATATTGTTGAATAGAGATAATGTGGAATATGTCAAGGAGGAGAATTTGAATTTGTCAATTAGAAGAAAAAGTGTAGCTATAGTTCACTTCGCTTAGGGTTACAAAAATACTGTTTTGAAGAGACACAGGCAGGCAGTTTCACAATGAAAGACAACAGGCTGCAGAGATAGCAAGATCTTCAGGAAGAGGAGATATCTTTAGTACTTAGAAATGTAAAAGGAAGATGAAAAGTGTAGACCTAGGGACCTTAAGGCATATTGAAGGAGAATAAGAGAAACTGGACTATAAAAGATTAAACGAGGATTTTTAGTGTCAGGAAAAAATAGTTTTGCTTCATTGATTTTTTATTTTCACCAATATATGCCATTTGAAATTTAAAAAATGTACATAAAAATGTAAAAAAACCCAAACTGCTTCAAAAATATCATCTAACCAAAATATCTGAGGCAAGCATAAAATTGTATTTAACTCAGCCGTGCCTAGAAATATATTGCAGTATTCTTTTACAAGGTATTCAATAAACTGCGTTACTTTTTCAGTCATGTTGCTTATTCCAGTAAGTCATATCTTGCTGTCCTGGGTTTCAGTCTTTAGCATTTGGGGACAAAGATTGTATTAAACAATTTTTCTTCTGTGGTGTGAAATGTAATGCCACAATTTACTGCCTGAAAATAATCACTTTTACCAGTTTACTAATGCAAAAATCACAGAAGTGGAACATCTATGTGTATGTTTGTCTAAACCAGTTTATTTGGTTCGTATTTTATAAAAATGTATACAATACTTAGCGTAACCAATATTTTTAGCTCAATGTGGAAAGGACTGATTTTCTAATAGTTTAGAAATGAGTAGAAGTTGTCCTGTCTTTACTGGTTTCAAAATTTTGTAGCCCAGTATTAGGGATCCATGTCCTCTGGGGTGGGTTAACCCTGGTAGGCACGTCAGCCACTCGCTTGCTCCCCACCAGCAGAATGAGGAAGAGAATCAGAAGGCAAAAATGAGAAAACTTCTGATAAAGACAGTTTAATAAGCAAAGCAAAAGCCACACACACAAGCAAAGCAAAATAGGAATTCATTCACTACTTCCCATCAGCAGGCAGATGTTTAGACATCTCTGGGAAAGCAGGGCTCCATCTCACATAACAGTTACTTGGGCCCACAAATACCATAACTCCGAACATACCCCCCTTCCACTTTCTTTCTCCCAGCTTTTTTATTCAGACCATGACGTCATATTGTCTGGAATATCCCTTTGCTCAGTTGGGGTCAGCAGTCTTAGCTCTGTCCCCTCACAACTGCTTGTACTACTCGCTGGGCAGAAGCATGAGAAACGGAAAGGGCCTTTTCAGCAATAGCTGAAACATTGGTGTACACACAGTTTTGGTCACAAATCCAAAACACGGCGCTATACCAGCTACTATAAAGAAAATTAATGCCATCTCAGCCAAAACCAGTAGATCCTTTTTCAAATTCTTTCTTGAAATACAACTCTTCATTGAAGACATACGAATATTATTCATAGAGAAATATTGTTAAATGGTGATTGTTGCAAAATAGTAATAAATACACAGTTAGGGAATTAACGTTATATATTCTAAAACCAGTGAGGTACATGTGAGCATTTGATTTTCAAGATGCACACATATTTATCACTGTAGGTAATAGGTCTGTAAGAAAACAATCATGATCAGATCAGTTGAATCACAACTAGGTTTGATTTTGTTACTCTTGATTGATTGAAGAGCAATAAACTGTAAAAAGCTTAAAAAGTCAGTGTTTTGATGATTTTGTTTGTTTAAAATATTTGGAAATAGCTAAAATCCGAAAATACAGGTTGCTAATACCTTTTGAGAGAAAAATAAAAGTGGAGGCTTACCAATTTACTTCCATTAGGTATTGGGTATATAATTAAAGTTTTCAAGGTAGGAGACTGTTTTTGTTTTATTCGTAGGTAGATTTTTTTCACTTTATTTGTCTTTTCGCATCACAACAGTTGGAAAAATAATATTTTTGGTGCTATCAATAAAATTTGTCTTGGTAGAAAAATGTTTTCCATATAGGTCATATTCTATTCATATTATGCACAGCCACCATTTAAGATGCAGTTTCCGTTGTTATGAGCTTGTTGACATTTTCTTTATCCTTTTCTATCTTAATTAATTTTGCTCTGCTTCAGAATTCTGGAATCCTACTTTGATATCAGTTATTGGAATGACTTTGAATCAGTAATTAAAACTACATTAGTATTTTTCTAGAGTAGATATTAAAATGTTCGTAATTAACCCTTTTTCTCCTCAAATTGGTTCTGTTTTCTCATTCTCAGGTGGCAGACTGAAGTTCTAATGCCATTTTTATGCTTTACTACCTCAAAAGAAAAACAGCTTTCTAGGAAACGATAGAGCATTAATGGCAATGAGTAGTAGTGCTATAAATCATTCAGGTACTTGTAGTATTGTCCAGTGTAGAAAAAGTATTGCCATTAATATTTACATACTTTTGAATATTAATGTAACAAAA
Source organism: Podiceps cristatus (assembly GCA_000699545.1). Classification (NCBI taxonomy): domain Eukaryota; kingdom Metazoa; phylum Chordata; class Aves; order Podicipediformes; family Podicipedidae; genus Podiceps; species Podiceps cristatus. The sequence continues at coordinate 16,201 of KL281715.1, forward strand.
TGTGTATTTTCTAATCGTGTGTGCTAGAGAGATGGTCCTGTGTTTGGGTCAAGATAGATCACTGGGTACAGCTGCTTTAGTCTGTCATTGTTTAGGTCTGTCTTAGACAGGAAAATCCTAGGTCTTGGGTGTTTTTTGTTTCCTGAAACATATGTTTTGTTTCATAGTATCAGATACAATATTTAGGACCTTTCTTTAAAACATCAAGTTATTTCACATCCCTGGTGTTTTCTGAGGTATTTGATCTGGTTACAGTTTTGGGGAGATAGCTCACCTCTTCCTGCCTTGTTAACCAGCAGAATCATTGCCTAAAACTTCCGCATCTTAATGCAAACAAAGCCTTAGCACTAGATTCTAGGGTCTTCAACTGTTTGTTTTGTTCCCAGAGTTCATTGGGAGAGCTAGATTTAGGACAACTCTGCTGCAAACAGAAATGAAGCAAAGAAATGGACAACATAAAAATAAGAGCAAAAAGAGCTAAAGAGAAGCATAAGAAGCTGAGTCCAAAGAAATGTTAGGAAGTGTTTCCACAGTCTGACACCTCCCATGAAAGCTGTCTTTTAATTGTGTCATATGTAGATTTTACAAAGTTCACAACAAACCAAAGACTGTAAATCTCAACTGGAACTCTTATCGCAATAGTCCTATAATTAATATATAATGCGTAAATTTGCACTGCTGTGTTTTAATCCATAGAGGTCCTTTTCTCTGTTTTTAGCTATAAGCTAGGCGCTTGTTCCAGGATTTTGAGAGAAATGTTGCACAAACTTAATGAGAAGATAGGTGGATAAGAACTGATGCCCCATTGTGCAGTTGCAAAGCATGAGGAATAAGAAAACAACGAAGGAGCAGCCAGTTCTGTGTTGGATTAGGTCTGCTTGGCTCCAGCAGCTGCTTTCCACAATACGAGTGGGAAAGGTGTTGCTTTCCAAAGCAAGGCAACGTTAAATTATCTGTCTTCAAAGGAATCAGAGATACTCTACTGGCTCTGAAGCACTCGTGTTGTTTGACTTAATAATACTAATTTTTATTTGATCTTCTTTAAAATCTTATTCCATTACTTCTAAATTTGTCTCCAATGGGGAAAAAAAAAAAAAAAAAAAGATAGGTTTATCTGAAATTTGTGCAGTCAGAAACGTATGCCTGGGTGTTCTTTTGTGATACAGTATACCTTCCTGAAGGTAGGGCAGTTCATAAAACTAGACTACTGGAATGTGTTCACAAAAATGAGAATGCTGATATACTACTTCAGGAAATCGTAACAGTAATTCAGTGTGTCCTACTCGAGTAGCATCAACTGGTTATCTAAAAATACAGGGACCTGTAAAGATATATTGTTCTTTGATGGGCTGCACTTCAGACTTCGGGGAAGATAGAAGACCACAATTGTCTGTTTTTTAACTTGATTGTCCCTTGCTTCATTAGATTCTTTACCTCCATGCTTCTAGCCAAATCTGTGAAGTAGAGTGTGGAGTACTGGAGTACTGAAGTGGAGCTTTGCTAGAGCAAATCCTTTCCTCGAGTACTTAAATTTTCCCGTGTTCCTCTTTGCTCCTTTTCAGATCTTGGGTTTTGAAGGGAGTCCATACATAAACAACAGATTTGATTATAAAATCACGTTAAAGTACATTGTTATACTGTCTATTGATATTCTGGTAGGGTTTTTTTCCCAGTTAAGACCAGATTCCCCATATTGTACATGGTATACAGCCATACAATCCATTTTGACTTATAGGTTTATAGTTAAAAGCTAGAGCATACCCTGGTCCTATTTTAAATATGAGTAACATTACAGTTGATTTCAATAAGAGTGTGGGTACTAGGAACTTTAGAAAAGATGTTCCTATCAGTATCCTAATTTCTTCCAGAAGAGTTAAATCATTCCTAAAGGACAAAAACCAGCTAAATTATTGATTTTCTTTCTTGAATCAGACTGCTGGTCTCTGAAAAAAATAAAATTACAATACTGCATATTCTAATGCTGTGACTGCTGAAGATCTGCTTAAAACATCTTCTACAATAGTCAATTCACCTTTCCTAGTTTCTGAATCTCTGAGAAAATACTTACGTGCTTGCGTAGTTGATAAAGAAAAATAGTGCTTTCTTTGAAAAGTATTAAAGTCAAAAGAAATTTGATAACATTATTATTCCTGAAAGAATGTCTGTTTCTTGTTACAGAAGTTGGAGTAGGGGATATTCAGATCTCTTTTAGATCATGTATTGATTGGTTTTGTGGTGTCCTGAATTAAGTTATGCCTCTTATTAGAAGCCAAATAAAAAGTTCTTGAGCATCAGAACAAAAGCAGTACCAACATAGTTTCTGTATTTTTCTTTTTGAAATGTACAGGTTTTGATTAGAGATAATGTACCAAATGAGATCTGAATTCATCATCTTGAATTCTACCTGCAGAGTAGGTCTTATTAGGTACACTCTGAAAGAATCACATTTCTGTCTAGTCTTCTAGAAGAAAGAATTTTAGGATTCATTATTATGGAAAAAAACTGTAACTAATCCTGGCTAGTTTATGCAGTTGTGACATATTTCTGTTTATTTGTTGTCCACCTAGCTTCATTTAACTGCAGTGAAAGTTTATAAATGACTTTGCTACAGGATAAGATAAATCTGATTTGTAATTTTTGTTTGAAATTGTTTGCGCCTTCTAGTACTGCCTTCCTTGGTTTCAACTATTTAATGAAGGTTATCATTGTAACCATAACAATCCCAGCAACATGTTTGATTAGTGTTAAATTTCTTCATAAAATTAGAGGAATCGTCTTGGAAAATTTATTTTTCCCCTCAGTGAAATTACTGTATGAACTCTAGCTCTGGCTTTTATTTCAGTCGAGAACACTGTATTCTGTTTCTGCTCACAGCAGGTAACTCCGCTGTCCTGAGGAGAGGGGAGTGTAACCCTCACTTTTATTTTGACTTGGTTGCTTTTATTTGAACACCTTTCACTGGACAGAGTCTTGAAGGCTGAGTTACGGCACAGTTTATGAGTATCCAGAAGTGATTCATTGCTAACGTGTTATTATCAAAGGCACTTTTACAGCTTAAAAGAAGCTAAATTTGTTTATTCAGTTCATAGATGGGGAATAAGCAAGCAGTGCTGGATGCAAGGGGAGCTCTACCAACAAGTGCTCCCCTCGTTTCGTGTTCAAGTTTTTTCCACAATTTTAATCATACATATGCAATAGTTTCTTAACAGTATGCAGTCTATTTCAGAAAAGTCCCAACCCAGGTTTGGTTATTTGTTGTGAGATATTTTTTGCTTAGGTCCCATCCAGCTTCGGTTATTTGTTGTGACATGTCTTAGTGTGCAGTGTCAAGTGGGGGTCCAAAAAGTCCTTCTGATAGTCGTTAGGATGAAAGCTGAAATCTTCCTCATCCTATCTTCTCAGTGACTGTTCTTGCCCAGTCCACAAAGTTGCTAATCTGGTTAGGCAATTCCAACTTTGCTAATTTGGTTAGGCAGTTCTGCTTAGTTACACATTTACAACGGACCTGCATCCTGTTCTTCTCTTTTCATACCGGGGTCCAAAAAGTCCTTCTGATAGTCGTTAGGATGAAAGCTGAAATCTTCCTCATCCTATCTTCTCAGTGACTGTTCTTGCCCAGTCCACAAAGTTGCTAATCTGGTTAGGCAATTCCAACTTTGCTAATTTGGTTAGGCAGTTCTGCTTAGTTACACATTTACAACGGACCTGCATCCTGTTCTTCTCTTTTCATACCATTTTTAGTAATTAGAGCAGCCCTATTTCTTTTAACACAAATCATAACCTAATATACCACAATCCCTCCCCTTTTTCTTTATCTTATTGATTTGTGTTTGTCTCTCAAATTTATTTAATACCAATTGGATCTGTTCATTATCTTTTCTTGGCCTCTGTTTCTTTAGGATCATTCTTTTATGTGGTGTTTTTCCTGCGATAGCTAAATTTGAGTCGGTTGGCATAACTGCAACCTGCATACTTTGGACCACAGAGGTTATTAGTTTTATAAAACATGGAATTAAACAAGGTAAGAACAATAATCCAGTTAACGAACATAACAAAATAAATCCTAATTTCTTCCACCAAGCCCCTCCCAGTAAATTATCCCACGATGTCTTGTCTAATACAGAATTCCATTTCTGTACTGGGACATGGGCTATTCTTTTTATGTCTTTCGCTATGTCCATTACCGCTTCCCCATTATCATCTGTTTGCAGGCAACATTCTGAGGTATAAACTTTCCACATAGGCCTCCCTCAGAGGCTAACAAATAGTCTAATGCCAAGCGGTGCTGGTATACTACGGCTCTAGTTTGAGATAGCTATTATCTTGAGGGCTCGCGCGGCTTTATTAGTAATTAATTCAACTACTGCTTGTAACCAAATTATTCTATTCAGCATGTATATAGGGGTTTGGTATCCCCAACTACCATCTTGGGCCCAGGTAGCTGGCCCATAGACTTCAATTATTCGTTCAGGGGGACATTCATCCTCTCCCCATCTTTGGGTTCCTCCTACAAGATCTCTTTTCTTTCTTTCCTTATGTTCTTTATACAAGGGTATCCCTAACATTTTTCCTTGATCCTTGGATAGTAGAAAGAAGCCTGGTTGTATTATCCCTATAGTACAAGTACCCTGCCATTTCTTAGGAAAGTGAGTATATGCTCATTTCCCACAGATCTAAAACATCTCATCAGGGGCTACCAATTCTATTCTATCATTGCCTGGGTTGTCCCAGTACAACTTTAATTCCTCTATTCCTTCGAAAGGGGTCTTTTCAGTACTGTTACACCAACTTAATGTCATTTCTTCATTATAAATACAATTGGTTTCATTATAAGTAGACCAATATCCAGTAGGTGGCTTGGGCCACCAACTTTTTCCTGTCCCGTTGGTGGACACACGTCTTTTGCAGGGAGATTCTCCTATTTTTTTATTAAATTTACTTTCAGTTCTGCAGATACATTCCCCTGCCACTACCTCAGAGGTGAGTATCCATCCTTCTGGACGATATTCTCCTTTCAAAATTTCAGTATGGTTCCATTTAAGAATTTCTACTACTTCTAAACTTTCTCCCCTCCAGGGCCATTCCTCAGTCATAAGGGCTCCCCCACATATCCAACAGTTTGAAACATTTAATTCTCTTTCTACCCATTGCATTAGGTCTACAAATAAGTTCTGGCCTAACCCAGGAAGGGCTAGTTCGGAAAGTTTTGCTTCTAATCTGAGATATAAGTTTTTTAATGGTTTCTTAGCTTGACTGTTTTTGTGTAGAGTTTTTACTGTCTTAGTTACATTTTGTACTAGGACTTCTTTATATCTGTCCTGCACTCCACCCCCATCGGAAAGGTCCCAGTGACCCTCTTGAGTGAAGCAAAGCCACTGCTCTCCCTTTGGGCATTTCTGTCCTAAACGTGTCCCTCCTTTTCCCAGATTTTCTCCAACCCAGAAGTTTCGGCCTTCATGAGTGCATGTAGTTAACCCAGAGGAACTGTAGCATTGCTTATTAATGCGGGTATCTGCGATAAATGATGACACTGTACCCCAGGAAACCGTCTGATAGCATTTCCAGCAGTTATCACCAGAGAATAGAGATATTATTGACAACAATAATACCAGGAATGGAGGTCCAGTATGGCTTGTGCCTCTGCCTCTCATGCCTATTGGAGTGCTTCCAACAGTCGAAATATATGATCTCTTCTTGGCAGCAGGTACAGAGGCCACCCTGGTCTTGCCCTCCATATTCCTAATCTGGTATTTCTGATAATGTACTAAATTATCTCCGGCTCTGGGTTTGGTTTTGAAGTTGTTATCATAAGGATCTGTAAATGTTCTGCTCTAACCGGTCTTTGTGATCAATGCTAAGCAGTTTCCAGTGGGTTCTACAGCAAAAATATCTAATCCACTTGCAATGCTCTACTGGGATATCGTACCCACAATAACACCACGATATGAGAGCCTGAGAGAGACTATGTTCTGATCTCCCATTAGGACCTGAAATAAACCTGCTACAATTGTTGCATTTTGCCCAAATATACACAGAACAATTGCAATAAGGACAAAGTCTAGTTGAGGGATGTTGATATCGTCCAAGGGTGTTACTGAGATTCCCGGGATTAGTAACTCCCATATAGGTCAGTCTTCTGGCTTTTGATTGTAATCTCCTCCTGTTAAAGCAGAAATACGAGGTTTCTTCCTCGCCGTTAATTTTAGTGGTTCTTCATGCTTTTCCACTACCCAGTCCTTTGGTGGTTCATTCGAGTTACGTGGGTCCATCCTTTTTCTGCTGTCTGTATTGCTGTTTCTGTAACTAGAAGAACCAAGAACGGTCCCTCCCATTTAGGGATTAAACTCTCCTCTTTCCACGTTTTTACCAACACCCAATCCCCAGGTTGAATTCTATGAATGTTAAACCCTAAGGGTGTCGACTGTGCGACTAACCCTTGTTTTCTTATTTCCTCTATTATTTTGGCTATAACTTGGATGTATGCCCGCATAGTACAATCTTCCATATTAAGTGTAATGACAGGTGTCAGATAAGAATATGGCATCCTGTACAACAATTCATAGGCGGATAATCCCATGGCAGTTCTTGGTTGGGTTCTTATGTTCAATAAGGCTAGAGGCAGACACTTTACCCATGACATTCAGGTTTCAATCATTAGTTTACTAAGATTCTGTTTTAATGTCTGATTCATACGTTCAATTTGCCCTGAAGTTTGGGGGTGCCATGGAGTATGATAATCCCATTTTATTCCTAAGGCTTGAGACAGATCTTTTAGAATTTTAGAGGTAAAGTGAATGCCTCTGTCTGAATCTATGAATCTGATAATCCCGTATCAAGGTATCAAATGTTCTAACAGTATTTTTACTACAAATTGAGCAGTCGCTCTGACAGCTGGATAGGCTTCTACCCAATGGGTTAATTAATCTACTATTACTAACATATATTTCCATCTATTAACTTTAGGTAATTCTGTATAATCTACTTGTATCTGTTCAAAAGGCTGGTATGCTATCTTCCTCCCACCCATTGGCATCTGTCTTATCACTTTTTTATTAACTTTCTGGCAAATTAAACATCCTTGGGTAATTTGTTTAGCGACTTCAAAAATACCCACACACCCATAGGATTTCATAAATTGATCACACAAGGCCCTAGTTCCGCAATGGATTTGTTCATGAAGTTTCTGCAACACCCTTCTGGCAAGAGACTTGGATAGCATCTCATGGCCATCCTTCAGGATCCACTTACTTCTTTCTCTTTTGCACCCAATTCCTTTATAATTTTCAAGCAGATCTGTGGAAAGGAACTTGGGGCTCCTAGTGGACAACAAGCTCAATATGAATGGTGTTTTGCTGTGGCAAGGAGAGCCAACAGGATGTTGCATTGCATCAACAAGGGCATCACCAGCAGAGATAAAAAAGTCATTGTCTCATTCTAGTCAGCGCTTATCAGGCCACACATGGAATGCTGTGTTCAGTTTTCATCCCCTATGCAAAAAAGACGTGGTTAGGCTGGAGAGGGTCCAGAGAAGGGCAACCAAGATGATCAAAGGACTGGGAAGCCTGCCATATGAGGAAAGGCTGAGAGAATTGGGTTTATTCAGCCTTGAGAAAAGAAGGTTTAGGGCAGACCTTATCACAATGTTCCAGTACGTAAAGAGTGACTACAAAGAAGATGGAGACTCCCTTTTTACAAGGAGTCACATGGAAAAGATGAGGGGTAATGAGTGCAAGTTACTCTTGGGGAGATTCTGATTGGACACAGGAGGAAAAATGTTCACAATGAGAGCAATCAGCCATTGGAATGATCTCCCCAGGGAAGTGGTGGATTCCCTAACAGGGGACACTTTTAAGATTTGGCTGGACAGAGTGCTGGGCCATCTTGTTTAGACCGTGCTTTTGCCAAGAAAGATTGGACCAGGTGATCCTTGAGGTCCCTTCCAACCTGGTATTCTGTGATTCTGTGATTAATCTTGATGATTTCACTTTGTTTTTAAACTGCTACTAACACCTCTGTATTGTCTCTTTGTTTCCACTTTCTTATCCTATATGGCTTAGTAGTCTTTGTGCTCTCTGACTTCTCATTTCTTCCAGCAATAAAACCACACTTTTCAGCAAAATAGGGTACTGTAGATGCTCTACACCACCCCTCCATGAGAGAATAACCAGTTTGTGGCATAGTGTTGTGTAACTGCAGCATTTGAAAGCATTTGACTACGATAATACAGTTAAATAAATATGATACAGAATATTACAAAAACACTGCAATTTGGAAAACATTCCTTACTGTTAAAACTAAGATCTCTTTTGTTTATCGAGAGAAGGTGAAGGGATGACTTGATTGTGAGAAGAAATTTCAAGTGAAAGATAGCTAGTTCGTTTGATGGAAAAAGTCATGAGAGGATCTTGTAAATGGAAGGTAAAATGAAATTATTATAGACAAGATACAATTTTTATTTTTTTAACAGAACATTTGAACATTTGCCCTTCCTTTCATTTGCTTCCTGTCTAATAAACTGCAGCCTCTTTCAGACAGAACTTTGAGGAACATGTGGTTAGACAGTAACTAACTGTTGTAGAATTTGTGTCTAAAGCAAATTAAATATAATAAATAGAGCTAAATGACATTAAGAAGCATCTTTGCATTCATTTGATCGGGGCCTGACTCATCATCCACAGAAAACTAAATTAAATATAAAACCCAGCAGTACCACTGTAATCACGGAAGCAAAATCCTAAGGCAGTTGACTAGGAAGTCAATACTAGCTGGCATTAGCTTCACAGGAATCATCCGTGGATTAGGCACCATATGGTAAGTTTGAAGTCTAATGCAATAGTCGGAAGAATCTGATTGCTCTTTAATCTGTCTAGTTGGTACTGAGGCATTGTCTTACTTCTGTTTTTCTCTTTGATTAGACAACTATTTCCTGAGCATTATTTTAGAAGAACTTTTGGGTTTTTTGAGCATTACAGAATACTGAATTTCTAACTTCTTTAACTTCTGAGAACATCTAAGGTACCTTTTGTGGAGAAAGACTTGCGTTCTCTTCAGGTCACGAAGTGGAGAAGGCATTCTTTGTACACAGTTGATTGCCCTGCTTATAATCACAAAAATGTGTTAAATGTTGATATATAAGGAAGCCTGATCCTTAGGCATATGCCAAAAGTCAGTAATTGGGAAATACAGGCTTTTTGGAGACCTCAAAATGTGAATAATTTTTCTGGTTCTTTATTGTGATGTAAATGATGAAATCTGTTTGCTTTATTGTTTCCGTTTAAACAAGCATGTAAATACTCCCTTAGTGTTTTTGCAGATGTCAGTCAGTAGCTCTTGCTATCCTTTCTTATATATGACTTTTAAAAGCTGCTTGTTAGTACATGATAAATGCAATTGGAGGAAAAAGAAATTCTGTGTAATTTATGTTTTTGTGTGTTTTAGGGAAGCTGGGAGAAGCGAATTCTAAAAAGTCTAAACAGCATGTGCACAGAACTCAATATCCCACTAGCACAGAAGGTAATACATGATTAACTTTCTGTTGCCAAACTGACATTTTTTTGGAAATTAAGCCTCATCTTGCACACTTGTAATGTAATATTCATTTTACACATGGTTATCAAGAGCTGCAAGGCCAGTATCCAAGCAGTTTTGATATGGAGTCATTTTTGGGGATAGTGGCAATGTACGCATCAGCTCAACTTGGGAAAAGATAGTTTACAGGCAGATCTTCCTCTTTGCTGTTGCAGTATTTAGCCTCTTGAGGGAGCAGCATGTTGGAAAGCTAATTGCTCTTATTAGAGCATGTTTGTGTGCAGACTGAGCTGTATAACTTCTAGCTGCCTAGCTTGTACACAGTATAGATATACTTTGTGTGGTGGTGAACACTATAGTTGAACTGGAACTTTAGGAGAGAGAGATACTGGTACTTTTCTAATTTTGGTTGTCATTCATTCTGCTCCAGTTTGTTTTGGTTTTTATCAGTTCAGAGGCTTTAAAATTAAAGAGAGTGGAATGGGGAATAATGTTAGAATGTTTTGTTCTTTATCTTTCTGCTGTTGTATATCTATGATGGGTAGCAGAATCTCTATAGTACATCATATGAGATAAAGGATGCAGCTGTGTTTGCTTTTCATGACTGTGCCAGGGACAGGAATTTGATGACAAAGTCCAACAGCTCTATGGAATGAGCAGTAAATCTTCAGTAATATGAAACTGACTACTAAATAGCCTCGAATTCATTAGTCAACACATGAAACTATTTAATGGGCTCCTTTTTTCCTTGAACTGGAACTTGGGCTTTCTACAATAGAATATTCCTTCAGGCTGGGGATAATTTGTAAGCAAAATAAGTTTGTGTTGCTACTGCAATCTATTTTTTAAAGTGTTTCATTAATTTATGTTTGAAATAGGCATGTTTTTACTCATTCTGTTAAAAAATGAGGAGTTACTTTCTTGTGCCTTTCAGAGGCCTGTAAGTGAACAGAAAGAACTGCTTAATAAATGGAATGAAATGGGAACTGATGAGCCAGGTAAGGCCAACTAAATTTATATGTGATAAATCTTTGTACACAGAAAAATAGCATATATGTCTTAATTATTGGTCAAAGATTAATGTAATCACTTCAAGGCAAACTGATTTCAGTCTTTTTTTCTCATTGGTAATGTGGCATTATGCATAAATAAATATTCTTTTAATTGTTTTTTTGTTTCAAGTTATTGTACTAACTTTGAGTCGTCACTGAGAGGTTATGGTATAACACTCCTCATTGCAGTGCTTTAGAGATTTATACAGCTAGGGCACTGCTCCTCTTAGTATAAGCTCAGGCTAATAGAAAGAAAATGTTCGCAACTATGGATAATTAAGGTCAGACATTTTGGTAATAAAAGATAAAAATAACACTTGCACAGAATAGTCAGGCATATTATCCTTTCAGAGGGCAAGGCTAACTGACTTCTTAGTTCATATCCAAGTTCATTGAAAGAAATAATTTTGCAAAGGTACTAGTTTGTATTGCAGTACCTCCTCTGCAATGGCAAATACTTTTCATGGACTGTTTATGACTAGTCCCTATTTTTTATTTGACAGCAGCATGTTTCATTCAACAATCTATACTGTTAAAAAAATCCATCTCTTTTGAATGTCATCTCTCCCATGTCTAACAATGGTTCAATCTAAAGACTTACGTGGAATACGTAAAATCTTCCTGTGGCTACAGTTCACTTCAGTTTACAAAACTAAGGCACTAAAAGTAGCATAGTCTTGGAGAATATGTGGTGGTTATAGCCATGATATCTGTGATAATGTTATTTTAATCTTTGCTATAACATATTACTGAAATTGCTAGATTGTGCTACAGGTATAGGAAAATTGCATAGGTTTTTTCATCTCTTGGTTTTAACATAGCATCATTGAAATCTTATTTCAGATCTAAGTCTCTTCCGCCCTGTTTATGCACCTAAAGATTTTCTTGAGGTAAGCATTTGTGAAACAATGACTCAGCCATTGACTCCATCCATTATAGTCTTTTATGTGAAGTGAGAAAAATAATTAAGTGTGTTTCAGACAATTTGTCCTTTATAGCAAGTGAAATTTGCTGTGTTTTTCATAACTCCATGGGGTTTTTTCACGTTTCTTAAATTCATTTTCAAATTGTACATGTAGTAAACACCTCTTTTTCCAAAGAACAATCAGTTTGGAGATAACTTTTTTCCTCTGAGAGCAGTTCTCCGACTGATTTCATAAATCATTTTACATTTTAAATTGCAATAAGTGAAGCTGATAAATCGCAATATATGAAGCTGATAGACTGTTTGGTGGTAGATAGTAGAGCTGCATGCAGTTGAAATTTTAGGTCATCTATGAAGACAGTGAAAAATCAAACATGAAAGAGAACTGTGTGGAATTTGGAGGCTGTTGTCTGTAATCAAACCAAACCATTAAAAAGAGCATTTCTGAATTGAGCAATAAATTTTCTATCCATTTTATTACATTTCTGAAGAGCTCCTCTTGTTCAGTTAGTGAAAATAGAATCATAGAATCATTAAGGTTGGAAAAAACCTCTAAGATCATCAAGTCCAACCGTCAACCCAACACCACCGTGCCCACCAAACCATGTCCAAAGCACCACGTCTGCATGTCCTTTGAACTCCTCCAGGGATGGCGACTCCACCACTTCCCTGGGTAGTCTGCTCCAATGCTTGATCACTCAGTAAAGAAATTTTTCCTGAAATCTACCCTAAACCTCCCCTGTTACAACTGTTGTTATCTCCTCTCATCCTATTGCCTGTTACTTTGGAGAAGAGACTGACACCCACCTCACTACAACCTGCCTTCAGGTAGTTGTAGAGAGCGATAAGGTCTCTTCTCAGAGTAAACAACCCACTTTCCCTCAGCCAC
>JMFS01106805.1:0-16634 GCA_000699545.1 Podiceps cristatus
CTCGAGAGCTGCCGGCTCCTGGCGGGTCTCTGCATTTCCCCTCCTCTGCAAAACCCTTGTGTGTTGATATGTGCCACTCCACTGCAGATCAGGATGGCTCTGGAGCAGCTCCCCTTGGCAACTGTTAATGACCAGCTGGAGTGCATGGAGCTCTGCCTGGGGGTGGATGAGGAGCCCACAGAGAGCTTATGGGTCAGGATTAAAGGGAGGGCAGGGTCAGGTGACAGGTCTGCTACAGGCCACCCGACCAGGAAGACCGAGTGGATGAGGCCCTTTAGAGACAGATAGGAGCAGCCTCACGAGCCTGTTTACATGCCCCTGCCACTCCACTGCAGATCAGGATGGCTCTGGAGCAGCTCCCCTTGGCAACTGTTAATGACCAGCTGGAGTGCATGGAGCTCTGCCTGGGGGTGGATGAGGAGCCCACAGAGAGCTTATGGGTCAGGATTAAAGGGAGGGCAGGGGGAGGTGACATGGTAGTGAGGGTCTGCTACTGGCCATCTGACTGAGTGGATGAGGCCCTACGCAGACAGATAGGAGCAGCCTCACATACACAAGCCCTGGTCCTCATGGGGGACTTCAGCCACCCCGGTATCTCTTGGATGGACAACGCAGTAGGGCATAAGCAATCCAGGAGGCTCCTGGAAGGTATCAATGATAACTTCCTTCTCCAAGTGAGAGAGGAGCCAATGAGGCGAGGTGCTATGTCGTACCTTGTTCTCACCAACAAGGAGGGGCTGGTGGGGAATGTAAAGCTCAAGGGCAGCCGTGGCTGCAGAGACCATGAAAAAGTGGAGGTTCAAGATCCTCAGGGCAGCAAGGAGAGCACACAGCAAGCAGACTTTGGCCTTCTCAGGGGTCTGCGTGGTAGAGTCCCATGCAATAAAGCCCTGGAGGGAAGAGGGGCCAAAGAAAGCTGGTTAATATTCAAGGATCACCTCCTCCAAGCTCAGGAGCGATGCATCCCAACAAAGAGGAAGTCAGGCAAAAGCACCAGGAGGCCTGCATGGATGAAAAGGAGCTCCTGGGCAAACTCCAGAACAAAAAGGAATCCTGCAGAGGGTGGAAGCAAGGAAAGGTAGCCTGGAAGGAATACAGAGAAATTGCCAAGCATCCAGGGATCAGATTAGGAAAGCTAAAGCCCTGATAAAATTAAATCTGTCTGGGGATGTCAAGGGCAATAAGAAAAGCTTCTATAAGTATGTCATTGATAAAAGGAAGACTTGAGAAAATGTGGACCCTCTCCAAAAGGAAATGGGAGATCTGGCTACACAGGATATAGAGAAAGCTGACGTACCCAATGAAGTTTTTGACCCAGTCTCCACCAGCAAATGTTCTAGCCTTACTACCCAAGTCACAGAAGTCAAGGGCAGGGACAGGGAGAATAGAGAATTGCCCAGTGTAGGAGAAGATCTGGTTTGAGACCATCTAAGGAACCTAAAGGTGCACAGATCCATGGGACTGGATGAGATGCATCTGTGGGTCCTGGGGGAACTGGCGGATGAAGTTGCTAAACCACTATCCATCATATCTGAGAAATTGTGGCAGGCTGGGGAAGTTCCCAGTGACTGGAAAAGGGGAAACAACCTCCATTTTTAAAAAGGGAAAAAAAGGAAGATCCAGGGAACTACAGGCCACTTGATCTTACCTCTGTGCTTGGCAAAATCAAGGAGCAGATCCTCCTGGAAACTATGCTAAGGCACATGGAAAATGAGGAGGTGGTTGGTGACAGCCAACATGGCTTCACTAAGGCCAAATTGTGCCTGACAAATTTGGTGGACATCTACAACAGGTTTACAAATTGGTGGATAAGGGAAGAACAACTGATGTTGTCTACCTGGACTTGTGCAGAGCATTTGACACTGTCCTGCACATCATCCTTGTCTCTAAATTGGAGAGACATAGATTTAACAGATGGACCACTCGATGGATAAGGGATTGGCTGGATGGTCGCACATGAAGAGTTGCATTCAACAGCTTGATATCTAAGTAGAGACCAGTCATGAGTAGCATTCCTCGGGTATGGGATTGAGATTGTCGCTGTTTAACATCTTTGTCAGAAACAGAGACAATAGGGTTGAGTCCACCCTCAGCAAATTTGCTGGTGACACCAACCTGTGTGGTGTGATCAACACAGTGAAGGGAAGGGATGACATGCAGAGGGACCTTGACTAATAAATACAGGCTGAACAGAGAATGGATTAAGAACAGCCCTGAGGAGAAGGACTTGGGGGTATTGGTTGATGGCTTGATTGGCTCAGCACACATAGCCCGGAAAGCCAACTGTATCCTGAGCTGCATTAAAAGAAGTGTGAAGAGCAGGTCAGGGGAAGTAATTCTCCCCCTCTACTCCACTCTCTTGAGATCCCACCTGAAGTACTGCATTCAGCTCTGAGGTCCCCAACACAACAAGAACATGGACCTGTTGGAGTGAGCCTAAAAGAAGGCCACCGCAATTATTAGAACACTAGGGCACCTCTCCTATGAAGACAGGCTGAGAGAGTTGGGGTTGTTCAGCCTGGAGAACAACCAGGCCTTATAGCAGCCTTCCAGTACCTAAAGGGGGCCTCAGAGAGATTTGGCGAGGTCCTTTTGACAAGGGCTTGTAGTGCTAACACAAGGGGTAATGGCTTTAAACTGAAAGAGGGCTGATTTAGATTAGCTATAAGGAAGAAATTCTTCCCTCTGAGGGTGGTGAGGCACTGGCACAGGCTGCCCAGAGAAGTTGTGGATGCCCCATCCCTGGAAGTGTTCAAGGCCAGGTTGGATGGGTCTTTGAGCAACCTGGTCTGCTTGAAGGTGTCCCTGCCCATGGCAGGGGGGTTGGAACTAGATGGTCTTTAAGGTCCTTTCCAACCCAAACCATTGTATGATTCTATGAATCTATGTTGGCAATTCCTATACAGAGCATAACTCTCAGCTGAATCACCCAATGGAGCCTGTAAGCACTGTGTAAACATTTGAAGGAGAAAACTTGTATATAGGTAGTTAATGAGCAGACTTGAGCCTTATTTTCAAACACAAACCCTAGGAAGGACTTATTATCAGGCAAAGTGGAATCACAGTGTGAACTGCCCATTTCAGGTAAGATTTTCTTCCTTGAGTGTTTTTGTATTAGTAATGGATTTCTTAACATTATCTATCTATCTTAGTCATATATATAAAGTATACGTACATGAGAGTAAATGGGTTTTGGTCACTCTCCACCAAAGCCGCTTGTCAAGGCACATGGCACTATTCCACATGATGCAATGACTCCTTCCTCACATCTGTGTTGCACCTGCCTTTCTGTAAACCACACCAGCTTGATCCCTGCCAGTTTAAACAAAGTTATTAGCTTTATTACCAACATGCCTAACAAGACATGGCCATTGTGAGAGACACAGAATACTCTCTGCATGGTGGGTTAAGGCTTTCAAAGAGCTTGGAGCTGGCAACCTGCCCTGGGAGAGGGTTACACCTTCTGGAGCTGCTCCATTGGGATTTCTCCCTTTGTGAAATTATTCTGCAGTCAGCTTCAGTTTTCTCTTCTCTTTCTCTAGATAAGTAATGAGCTCCTAATTTACAGCTCCTCATATAGTGCTCTTAACCCACTGTCCTTCTCTTCGTTCACTTCCTCACTTTCAATTTATCATAACCTTTCTTTCCTGTATAGTCCATTAGTCTTTTTCTCACAGTAAGTACTTCAACATAGATGTGCGGCAGCAGAAAAAAATCCTACAGTAATCCGGCATGTTCCAAGGCTGCAGCATGTTAATTTTTCTGTTTTCTCTGAGTTCTTTACATCTGATCTCCACCTCACCTATCTGTAAAACGTCATCTCTTGGGCTTGATAGAAAGTAAATTTAACTCACAGTTTTGCAACCTGGACAGATACTTACTGTTTAATGTGGGTTTAGTGTTGTCTTTTC
Source organism: Podiceps cristatus (assembly GCA_000699545.1). Classification (NCBI taxonomy): domain Eukaryota; kingdom Metazoa; phylum Chordata; class Aves; order Podicipediformes; family Podicipedidae; genus Podiceps; species Podiceps cristatus. The sequence goes on from JMFS01106805.1 coordinate 3,912, forward strand.
TTTTGACAGCTTTATTCTACCTTGAAAGCAATTTTCAAAGCAACAGGAGGACATAAAAATTCAAAGTAAACCATGAGGACTGGTAAGAACTCAGTATCTTAAATATACGAAGACATATCCATTAAGTTGGAAAATAAAAACTGTCAAGTATACAGGAAAACATTTTGAGTGACTTTTACAGGAGTACAGTGATTTTTAAAAACAACTCATACTGTTGAACTTAAACCTGATAAAGTTAATTGCACTCTGGAGATGATCTGATACCTAAATAACTCCCTATATAAGCAGAAGCAGTTTTCCTTTGCAAGTCAGCAGAAGATAGGAAAGCAAAAAAAAAAAAAAAAAAATTGTTTAACTGTATGTAGAATTGTTTAACTGTATGTAGAATTACTGTTTTCAATGTACTTTTAGAAGTCCTCTCATACAATTGCTGTTCTGATAAATTTTATAAAGGTCCTGTTGAACCAGAACTCCCAAGGGAATTTAGAAGCAAACAACTAGACATTTTAAGATTCTAGAGATGTTAGAAATCTATGTGGTTCTTTCTCAATGCATTTTCTTGATCCTCTAAATTGTTGTCTTCTTTCTGCTTCTGTAGGTAACTGCTGTCCAGTGGAGACAGACTTCATGGCAAGCAGAGACACACAAGACAGTGAGAGATTTCATTCTTGGGTCATTTTACATGCCCCATCTCTGCCTTACCTGGCAGTGAACACTTGCTTTTTTCAGCCACTGCAGTATCACTAACTCCCTTGAAGCATCCAGCAGGACTCCAAGACTGCATAACTGAAGTTGATGGCTGTGTCTCTTCATATTGGCTTAAGATGGACTTGCCAGAGTTAATAGCCAGCATCCATTTTTTTCTCTATTTGGTCATAGTTTTCTGTAGCTGTTCATTTAACATTTTCTGCAAGCAACCTACTCATGGTTGACTGAACACTTTGATTCCAGAAGAATAAAAAAATTAAAATAGTTTTGTGGTGTAATATTTATGAAAAAAGAGACTTCTCAGCCAGTATATATTATGCATTGCTCTTTATGTTTTAGTCCAGATTTCATACCACCTCTCTTGTCAAATCAGACTAGTCTGAAAATAACTAGATGGTACCAAGATTCATTGCCTTTTCATACTGTAAGGGTTTGGATGAAGGACTGAAACCACAACATGCCAAATTGAAGCCCTTCCCTAGGTCTTGAGCAAATAAAATTCATAGTTACCTGGGTGGATTTTTGTCTTAATGAGACCCACATAAAGATCTTGAGATTTGGCTCTGAATCAACACAGAGAATTACAGGTACCACTAATGAAGTTCCTGGCTGTCTGAGTTTAATTAATTTGTGACATCCAGTTGCCTCTGCCTCCTAATGATTCCAACTGGAAGAGAATAACCTCCTCTTTCAATACTACAATGCTGCAAATATAAGTTAATTTCCTGTAATATCTATTTGCAATTGTGAAGGGAAATACTAACTTGAGAATTTGAATGCAGCTAGCAGTGGAACTTTGAAACACATCTCCAAAATAAAGGCTGAGGAAGTAAACTGCAATAACAAAAGTAATATTAATGTGAATAAACATCCATGTTAATGCCAATAGTAGTGCTTCCTCAAGTAGCAAACTCAGTAGCAAACTTTTCTATTCTTCTCTATTCATGATTGTTTCCTAGCACGATCTTCTTAGCAGTGGTAAATGAAAATTCAAAAATGTGCTTGGAAGACTTCTCTGTGTGTATTGTCATCCTGCAGTAAGCTATTAATCAGCCTATCCAGGCAGCTAGACTATGTTAATGGTCAGCAATGGGACAGCCCCTCATGAACTTACCACATGGATGTGATACACATCTCCATGACAGGTTAGCTGAGCTTCAGATTTTTTTTTTTTCTTGTTAATTAAAATTAAAGAAATAAAGCTGAAATTAAAAAGAAAAAAATCAAAAAACAACAAACAAACCAAACAACTAACAGTCCAAGATAAAACATCTAACTGCCCCATGCCAGAGACTTTCTTTTATGAACTTTCATTCTTTGTATTTGTTCAAATACTTCTCAAATATATCAGACAAGAAAATTCAGTACTATCTCTTTGGAAGGAAAGGTAATACTCATAGCTCCGATAGCTGCTATTTCATAGGCTCCTTCCGTACATTGTTGCTGAAGTCTACTTTTAGTGTATTATTACTGCACGTAAAATTATCTTAAAATGTAAATAAGAAAAAACTAATGTGTGCAGACTGCAAACAGAATTCCACAAAAAGACCCAAAAAAGCTGCCAAAATTTGATCTGTCCCAGGTTTCAAGCAAGGCCCTGGGGAGAACATTTAGCTGACAGTATGGTTCTGATTTCCAGAATCACCTTATGTCCAGCCTCAGATAGATTCTATTTTTCTTCCCTGCCTATTCACTCATGCACCCTGAAATTCTTTAGTATTCAGGTGTCATCACTCCTTTTGAAAGCTTCTTGTGGTTGAATGTTCAAATGCTCTAAGAGCTGAAAAGTATTTAAATGTTATAATGATTCCTTATAATTAGATTTACTCTTTTTAATCAAGGATGCAAAACAGTATTTCTAGCTCTCAATGAAGCTTCTGCTTGAGACAGCAAATGTGTAAAAGCAATTGAATCTGCTTTTACACATTAGAAACTCTGTATTTCACTTGAACAGTTTTTATTATTCCCTAGCATTCTTCTTGGTGAACAATTATTTTTGGGGATGATTGCTCCTACATACATATGTACATATATGTATATTTGTGTATATGAACACTTTCTACCAAGAATTTCAGCTAAGAAGAATGTCAGCCTAGCAGCGATGTGGCTGTGTACCATGGAGAGAATGATTTTGAGCAGGCAAAGAGGGTGAAGAGATTACTGGCAAGGAGAACAGGACGATGCTTTTGAGAAACTTGGAGGTGCTCTTAGCCACTGCATTTGCAAGATTCAACACCTGTCACAGGGAAGCCAACAAAAGCAGGACATTAGAATGCAAAATTCTCGTTTCTTTTGGAGCTGTTATGGACTCAGTAAAGATCTGTTTCCTAAAACATTCATTTTAGCTAAAATGAATTTGTCAGTTTCAGAGACCAGTTTCCAGCTCCAGATGAAAAATAATCTTGTTTTGATTTATGTATTTAATATTTCACACTGAAAATGTAAAACTACAGCAGTTATTTTATAGTGACTGAGATCAGGAAATATAGGGGCAATTTATTATATTTATTATGTTGCTTTATAAAACTATAAATCAACATTATTGAAAATTAAATGTATGATAGACTGAGAGGGACTTTTGAGGTATAACAATGTTTTACATATGATTTCTGAAGATATGATGTTAAAATGAATTATTCATGGGAACCTTGGATTTTCCTCTGACTTAATAAAATTAATTAAAAAAATTAATTTCTAAAAGCTATTAATGCTCTGCAGGAGGAAAGCAAGTGATGAATCCAGCTTTAGTGTTTTGTTTTTTTTTTTGTTTTGTTTTGTTTTGTTTGGTATAGGACTGTAAATAAACAAAGGAAAATGCAGTAATGCTAGAGGTGTTATAATTTCCTTTGTAGCAGAACCTGATCAGAAGGTTACTGTTTAGGATCTGTCACTGGTCCTGTTATAAGGTCTGTAGCTCAGGAATTATTTGAGCTGTAAAAATTGATCTGGATAGAAACTGTAACAGAGGTCTCAGACCAAGAGCAATTTTAAAAATAATTTGTTAAAAAAACCCACATTAATTTACAAATGTTAATAGCTATTTACTGGAGTAGCTTGTTTCAAGTGTTCCATTGTTCCATTGGGATTTTTTTGGTTGGTGTTTTTTTGTTTGTTTGTTTTTTTGTGTGTGTGTGTGGTTTTTTGTTTTGTTTTTAAATTATGGGAATGTTTTATTGTCTTAGGAAAGAAGTGATGTGTGCTACAAAACCAGCTCATCCTGTGCTGCCCCAGATTTACGTACAATATTGCCAACATGTTTTCAAATCTGGCCTGTAACACTCAAGCCATTCTGGTGATAAGTTTCTTATACTTGCACACTCAGACATGTTATTTTTCTTCCCTGTGCACCCTACACTAAAGTCAGACCAAATTTGCAACCCTCTAAAATGGACCTTTGAAAGGCTCTGCAGATGAAGCTTTGCTACAGCACATATTCATCTCTATCATATGTTATCCTGCAAAAGAATGGTATATCCAGGAGTGCAACACATGGAACTTTGAGCCTATTGTAATTTTCAAAGGATGGCAGTCTACGTTTGGGTATTTTATATCTTTAAAGTGACTAATACAATAAAAATACTAATACATGTATGATTAGAGACAAGATTTCTAAAAATATGTGCCTGAAGTCGAAGTTTATACTTTGGCTCCAGGACCCATATTTACCTAAATATGAGAGCTCCGAGAAAACCAGACTACTTATTTAGATGCTTCAATACATATTTAAGATTAAATCCTGGGACTGTGGAAGTCAATGGGAATCTGTAATAGATTCAAACAGAGCTAGGATTTTAGACTTAGTTCTTAAGAACCAGAATTTAAAGGCGCCTAACAGCTAAAAGTACAGACAGACAGGTAGTAGGATATTCAGTAGCCCCCTGCTGCTCATGTCATTGTGATATCAAGGGAAACTGAATGCAGTTGAAAAATCTTGCCCCACCTCTCTCTACATCATAAAACCCCTAAACATTGTAAGCATTTTTACCCAGCTACAAATACAGGACTTATTGAAAATACAATTATGGGTATCGAAGATTTAACCTCTCATTTTCTTGAAAATGTTGGTCATGAAGCCCTTCACAATTTGGCATCATAAGAAGGGCTTCTTCTATCCCTTGTGTGGCCTTTCTGGTGAGAAGATGAGCAGAGGTGGGTTAGCCTCGCCGAGAGAGAAGCCTATGAGATGTCTCCTCCATGCTGGACAGAAGGAATGCTGCCACAGTATCCTCAGAAGAGACCAGCAAACCTTCTAACACAGTGGAAGGTGTGACTGTGAATGACATCTGGTCTGGGTCAGCTATCATCTGTATGCAACCTTTCACACTGAGCGAAGATTTGTGCAGGCTGGTGGAGCAGACCCCTGGGTAAACAGGCATGTATGCTGACTTGCTGTTGGACCCACCACTGCGGAGTCACAGCAGGCTGGACAAGTGGTCTGGGCCAGCAGCTGGAGCCTCCACCAGGCATGGGGAATTGGCACTGAGCAAGTCTGCTGGGACCTGTGCCTTTGCTCTCACACTGTGTTCAGAATTTGTGCTATTTTTTTATTAGAGTGTGGGGGAAATCCAGTCTAGATCATGGCTAGAACACAGTTTAAGATAATTTTTTTGTGATACGGGCTTTCTGTTTAAGGCAGGTTTGGACACATTGTGTTGTTACTGAGATTATATGGGCAAATGTCCTTTAATAGTCTCTCTTCCCAATTGCTGCATTGTCTCTTCCCTTCAGATGGCAGTAGCACCTACCTGCGTGGGATGGTTATGCCTAAAACCATTCTTGGTGCCCCCAGAAGTTATGTGAGGGAGCTGAGAAAAGGCTAACGCACCCTACCCTTAGAGCCTGGTCTGCAGTTTTTGGGTTTCAAAACTACAGTGTCAACTTAAGTTTTGAGACTACATAGAGAAAAGTGGATTGAGCAAGAAATGGATACTCCAAATGCTTTCCTGCGCTCTAATTGACTGCAGTAGAAGAAAAACTGTTCCTCAGAGATGATTTGTCAGCTGTCCTTCATCACATCATCAGTTGCAGTCAAATGTAAGGTTCCTTTGGCACATACCCTGTGCTGCAATCTCTTAGCTGATAATTAAACTCGCATTTCCGAAAAATTTCCGCTAGTTGCAGCACATTTTGTAGTTTTAAGGGACTTATTTCAAGTTATGATCTTGGCATGGCTTCTGGAAAACATAAGGAAATGGATGATTAGCTACAGTCTTCCCAGTAATTTAGAAGCATTGATGAACACTAGCTCAAATTGTTGTGAGTACTGGAGGAAGCTTGACTGTTGCTTTCAATGCAAATTAGAAAAACAGTAAGTTTTCTAGGCTAGCCATTACCTTTCTGTTTATATATATCATGTTTCTAATACCTAAAAGGGTTTTTATATTTCCATGCAAAGATGAAATCATAACAGAATATTTAGAGCAGGCTATGTAATCCATCACTACAGCTCTCCTTGGGAGTCTTGAAATGGAAATTTTGACAAGCAGAAGTTAGTCTAGGTTTGCTGCAATGTGGGCAAAACTGAGTGCTGGAAAGGTATAACATGTAAGGGTCAGTCTCTGTTAGAACATGTGGCCTGGAGTCCACTGGTGGAGGAGAGTTGTTGGCTTAGACTATTCTGACTTTTTCCTTCAAGATATATATGGTGTCTTGCATGCTGACTCAAGTAGAGTTGTGGTAGTCCAGGTTGATTGCCAGGAGGAGGTGAAGAAGATATTCTGTCATGGGGAAGATAATCTGACAGCTGCTCACCTCTGAAGCTTCTGATGATGACCACTGCTGGAGACAGAATACTGGGGTAGATGAATCACATATCTATTTTTGTGTGAAAGTTCCTAAATTCTTTTGATATGATAGAATAAAATTTGATTATCTAAGAATAGCTGTATCCAAATAGTTAAATCTTCAACATAAAAGAAACATACATTTTCATGCAGTTCTTTGAACAACTTTTATTTCCGTTTTCCTCTGCCAAAACCAGATAAATAAAACCATTTGGTTAGCCATTACAACTAGCCACTGTTAGGCTGAAAAAATAATGTGTTAGTGCCATGCCCTGGAGTAAGATCATGGGTGGCATCCCATCTATCTACTGTCATACTAGTATGATCATAATAGTAATGTCACAGAATTTTTTCCTATCAATGAGTTGTAGACGAATTTCTTTGTGTTCCAGAACTGATTGCCTTTTTTTCTCAAAACCAGGTAACTGAATGACTCTTGCAAACAGCTTCTGGAATTAGTCAGCATTTTTGAAGTGACAGCATTTCACACACTCATTCTGGGGGGGGATGGGGGGAGGGGGACCAAAACAAAGGGAAACCAAAAAAAAAAAAAAGAATGCTAAATTCCTGTAAAGTGCTTGGTGAAGCAACAAAGGGAGGAAACTCCTAATTGCCTCTCTCAGCTAGCCCAAGCATGCTTTGGTATTATGGCATGCAGATTGCATTAAGCACGGTTCCAAGATTTCAGACTACATGGAGGGAGTCTCAGGCTCTGTGTGTGTACATATGCTTTACAAACAAATGTTGAGTGGCTTTGTTGTGGTTTCATACCCCTGTAGAGCAAGGAGAATATTTTCAAGTACACACTGAAATAGAGTGACTTGCTGAAAAAGCATTGGCTTGTTTTTATCATTTAGCATTGGCTTGTTTTTATCATTTAGCATTGGCTTGTTTTTATCATTTTGCCCACAGAGTAGTCTTCTTAACAATAGCTAGTTTGTTTTTAATGTAGGTGAAGGAACAACGGGGCTGTGCTGCATTGAAGCTCACAGAAGAAGAAATTCAAAGTGGGCTATAGAGGCTGAGATTGTGCTATGGGCCTGGTCTGCTCAGGCTCCTGAAACATTATTTATGGGGAGAGTCCTAGCGACTGTGTTCTACAACCGTATGGCTGATCTCTTCCCTATATACATTTTCCCTACTGAATACTGACCTGTACCAGCTACATAAATATGCAGTGTAAATGAATGGAGAATGTAATTCCTCCTCTGAGCCCTTACTCCATGTTATCAAGTTCAGATGAGATAGAGGACTTCCTACTACCGATTTTGCACCAGCTTATTTTAACTCTTTAAATATCTAAAGGGGAAAATGCATGTGTAGTTCTCATAAAGCAGGCTGTGCTTTTTAACTGAAACGTTGGAGTAAAATACCAGTCATTGAAATGTCACTAAGGGAAAAAATATGAGACAGGCAAATCTAACTGCAGCCTAGGTGAGAGGTGAGATATGTAGGGACTGAAGATGTCCCTGAGCCAATAATCCTACGCATAGGTTATCCATATCTCCATGTGTTTGTCATTATTTCCATTACATGCTGCAGTCCCATGGCAATGGAATAATGAAATCATTGTCTTGGGTTGACTGGTGCAAGGAATGCATGGGAGATCATCTAAAAATGCTCTTATCTAGAGCCTCATGACAGAAAAACAAATACTCATACGGCTCCCTTGCAGGCTCCCTGTCAGCAGAACATTAGGAGGAGAGCTTTTCACCGGGGTACATCTGGTGCACAGCAGCGCTTCTTACTGCACATCAGGCAGGTTTTGCTGAATTTGGCCTGCTGCACCAATGTAACCACCTACCTGGTTTAGTGTGAACCAGATAAATATACTCATAACAGGTTTGAAACGTTTCTCTCTGGCTCAGAGATACGTGTTTTTCAAGGAAAATGCTAGAGTATGGAGAAATTTATCTTAAGCCATGACAGCCAATGGTCTATCACTAACCAATACCAAGAAGAAAAATGTGATAGATCAGCTATCATGTAAAATATTGGACAATGACTCATTCTTTTCTTTCAAGCTAATCCAGCTCTCTCTGTCTCATCTCCTATTTGTGTGGTGCTGAACTTTTGGCCCTAATCTTCAGTTTCTTCCAATCATGGTCAGCCCATTGTGATTTAAGCCAGAGCATATGGTTGTCTTGGTCTGTATACTTGGTCTGTATATATAACTGATACTGAACCATCTTCCCTGAGAAATCAGTGGATTTAGAAAAAGCCAACACAGGCTGGACTGGTAGATCTTAGACAAATGTTTCTTAAACAGGCAGGAATGGTTTGTTAACTGATACACCTCCAGTGAAGAAAGGTGCAGTGTTATTGATTAAAGTCCAAGTATAATATACTTGACTGGAGCTTTTGTAAATTTCATCGCTCTTTTGCTTCACTTTAACCTTAGGAGGATATACACGAAATACTATTTTTAGGGACACTGTTCCTTAAGGAAACAAAGAGAAAGTCTTTTTCTTTGACCTGATCCTGTATTTCCAGAGGAGTATACTTTCATCTGAGTTACCAGATTACATTACTGACAATCCATTGTAAGATTATTAAGTAAATAAACGAATGCCTCAAGTAAAAATCTTGATTGTGTGTATTGCCTTCTGAGCTCAGTAAGCCAGGTTTATTTATATCAGGTACAAAAATATTTGTCAATAAGTAAACACTGGTAAATCACTCTTTGGGAATAAGTAACATCTCTAACTATTTTTCAAAGTCAGGCTGTTTTACTTACTTCCAGAGTTGGTGCCAAGAAAGATGGGCAGATCAGGAGAATGGGTACCTGTCATTAGCAGTAACAAAGAGGCTGCCAGAACTGACGCGCCTTTGTCAAACCTGTACTTGTTCATGTAGGGCAAGGTACTGGCTTTTTGTTTGAAAACATACATTGAGAAATGGGCAGGGAATATAGTCTCCCTTTCTCTTTGTTAGCTTTTCTTTTTTTTTCTTTTTTTTTTTTTTTTTTAACAAATTTGAGCTTTACTGGATGGCTGCAGAGGACCGACAAGGCAGATACCACTGTGCAGTCTGTAAGAGTACTGTTGCTGCAGGAGGAGGAGGAGGGAGGAGTCATTCTTTTTTTCTTTCATTTAGATTCGTTGCATGTTTACCAAGGTGAAAGGATTAGTGCCCTGGAGATCATTTGCTTTCATAAGCTTTAAACTAGAGTAGAAAAAGTTTCATGTCTTGATTCTCTTCCAACAGCTCGCTCTCTCTCAGCAAGGCATATAGGAGCAAGCTGAGACATATTGATTGCCAACAGACTCTTCCAACAAAATTGCCCTGTCTGAATCAGTTAAACTGGGTGGGAAGAGATAACTTCTGCCAGTTTTCTCCCATCGTCTCTCCTAGCATGTGGTGAACCATCCAAGGCATTCCTTAGGGTTTTATAATCAAGACGAAACGCTCCAGATTTCTCTGTCCAAATAATGTCAAAACTCTCGCCCAAATGTAGCCATACTTCACATAGCCTGTAGCCTTTTTGTGTTTTATACAGACTTGCTGTGAAATATTGATTCTCTTCATGTTTCATGGAGGAAAAAAAGTTTAGACAGGAAATAGGAACTTCTGGTTTCATATTGTCCCTACTTAAACCTAATGTGAAGGGTAAGTAATGATGTTTAAATCTTTGCACTCCTGAAATACACTTCTGGGGGGTCTGCCTGTTGGACTGACAGTAATGAAAAAAAAAAACAAACAAACCCTAACCCAAACCCAAAATCATAAAAGCTATCTGACTCACACAAAGTTAATTCTGCTCAGAACACACTGAATCCTAGAGCAGCAACCTTAAAACTAACTAAATTGAACCAGATCACTTTCTCTGATTAACATTTTCAGAAAATTACTAGAATTTTTTTCATGATGATCAATTTAAAGCAACAGGCAGTAATGCAGGTTTATTTACTATTTTGGAACAAAATACAGAGGCGGTATTTAAGGGACAATAAGAGGAATCTCCTGTTTCCAGTTCCCAAGTGGATTAACTACTTGTCTGAAGGTCAGATATTTCATCAAAGTGAGGTTACTTGATCACTATTGAGGAAATCAGAGACGCCTTTCTACTTTTGATGCTGAGGAAATCACAGCCTCCTTTCGGCTTTTGGCACTGTGTAACAGGTCAAGTTCTTCTTATTGAAAGCAAAATTAAGATTCCTTGCAGCCAGCTTGTCCATTGCATTTTAAATGCTCAATGATAAAGTTAATTTGGTTTTTCCTCTACCGTAGCAGAGAGAAAAACCTCAACACAATGGATCTGGAGCAAGGAACAACCTTATAAAAGCAAACCAGTTCAGAATGGTGTTCATTAGGCAGTTTGATCTTGGCAGCAGGGAGACAGGAGTTTCCAAGTCCCGATTACAGTTTTGCCACTGACTTGCTGGGTGCCCTGGGCAAGTCATTGCCTCTCTGTCACTCTTTGTGTCTCTCTAGAATAGTAATAACAATGCCTAACCGTCCCTCAGCAATGTTAAGCAGATTAATTAAATGCTGGATTAATTTGTTGCCATGACTCAATCTGAACAGTTCTTTCCTATATCAACAGTCCTAATTCACTACCTGATTCAAACCTGGAGTACTGCACTGAAAAATCATTGATCTTTATGATGTCATTTAAACCATCTGGTTACTTCACACACAGCTGGAGGACACCTGCCTCCTACTAAAGAGAGTATTGTAGAAATTAATGAAAATTATTTTTCTGCTTCTGTAATAATGCTGGAGCACCTTTTCCTATGAGGAAATTCATGAGCCAAAGATGGCTCAAAGCCAGAATTTGAATGGTGTCCTATTTCCTGTTTTGTTCCTGATTTGCTATCTTTTTACTGCACTCTGGTTTAAATGTGCACATGGAAGAGCTTCCACAGTTTACCAGGTCAAAGAGTATTGACTTTTTGTCAATACTAGTATGTGGTTTAGCTTCTTTGTTACTGCAGAACCCTCCAAATTAGCCCAGTATAGAAAAATTGCTCCAAAAGCCCATGTAAATTACATTTCTGCTGAGCAAGACTAATGTAGCTGAGCTAGGACAAAACACATTACTGTAGACACAATATGGTTTTATTTACAATTACTCATTCTGAAGAACACTCCCCTCCCTTAATTCTAACTAGATTTTAGTGTATCAGTGCTTGCATTCTGAACAGATAGATACAATTGGGATTACATTATTGGTTTATATGTAAGAATAAATACCAGAGCCAGCAAGTACCCAAACCCAGGAAGATGTTTTCTCTACATAGAAGTTAGATGCTACAAATATTTTCTCTAAGAAGATGTTAGATGGAAACTTCATCCTGACAATTATTTGCATCATGGTGCAAACTGTTCTAGACTCATTAATGGTTTAAATGTCATTATCCTATTAATAAGGTGGCACTGACTCTCCAGGTGTTGAAATTTCAGGATGGTGGGTTGTCCCGAGTTATTCAGCAACTATTGAAGCATTGTCCTGCATTTAAACCTCCATATTTTTTTCTTCAATGACTGTGAAGGTAGTCTTTACTCTGTAAATCAATATGCTGCGGTTTGGTTGGTTCCACAGTCAGGAGCCTGAAACAAAAAGTGTGAAGTTACTCCATTCATCTTAATGGAGTGTTAATGACTTCAAAGGCTGGTTGTGACCATTTAAATGTGAATGCTATTAATCAACAGGATAAAACACAAACACCCAGCTTGAGTCATGGAAATGTAATTGCATAGGGCAGAGGGGTGCAATTTTGGTTACCGATTGAAGATGCATGTTTAGAAATAGGAAAGAGGACACTGGAAATCCCTAATTCTCTGTTTTGACAAAATTAAGGTGAAAAAGACCCTACCTAATGCTTCATTGCGGTTCTAGAAATGTATTACTACCACAATCACAAATTAAGTAGTCTGCAGGAAAGGAGTAACTCTCAGCAGCGCTGTCATTTTGATTATTGCTACAAGACAGCAACTTACAAAATTAAATTTCCTTCCAAAGAGTTCTCCTGTGTACTTTGATTGCAAAGCTCATTTTAATAGCCACCTCTCCCACAGCCTCCCTTTTGGAATTGGTAGGAAAGATTTTACTAACCATTATTTGTGTGGTAATTTTTTTTATGCCACATAGGCTCAGTCACTCTAACCTATCCTACGTGTGCAACATCATATGATTTGAGTGAGTGGGGGGTATGATGCTGACATTTCTCTTTGGAACTTGGATATGCACGATATATGACTGTCGTGGTTTAACCCCAAAAGGTAACTG
>JMFS01106806.1:0-21031 GCA_000699545.1 Podiceps cristatus
AATAGGAGAATTCACCTGATCAACATGTGGCACAGAGGTTGGTTCCATCAGTGGAACCTTGTTTTTTTCGATCACGGGGAGGTTTGTACAGCAACGGGTCTGCTGGAGACAGATGGGGTTCAGCTCTCTCCAAGGAGGAAAAGGATTCTTGCCCATGAGTTGGCTGGCCTCATGGAGAGGGCTTTAAACCCTCGGGGTATTGATCGACAGCCAGCTGAACATGAGCCAGCAGTGTGCCCAGGTGGCCAAGAAGGCAAATGGCATCCTGGCCTGTATCAGAAATGGTGTGGCCAGCAGGAGTAGGGAGGTGATTATACTCCTGTACTCAGCACTGGTGAGGCCACACCTCGAATACCTCAGTGTTCAGTTTTGGGCCCCTCACTATAGAAGGGACATTTGAGTTGCTGGAGTGTGTCCAGAGAAGGACAACAAAGCTGGTGAAGGGTCTGGAGAATATGTCTTATATGGAGAGGCCGAGGGAACTGGGTTTGTTTGGCTTGCAGAAAGGAGGTTGAGGGGAGAACTTATCGCTCTCTACAACTACCTGAAAGGAGGGTGTAGTGAGGTGGGTATTGGTCTCTTCTCCAGAGTAGTCAGTGATGGGATGTGAGGAAATGGCTTCAAGCTGCGACTGGGAAGGTTTAGATTGGACAAGGGAGAGAACTTACACAGACAGAAACGTGCAACTGATGGCTCTGCTTCATCAGTTTCCTGCTCTGCAGTGGCGCGATTTTGTGAAGCACTCAGCCAAGCTGTGGAAGGAGAAGAGAGCAAAGTACACTTCTGATTATTCTTATTGTGGTAAAGTCCGATCCTGTGCATCCATGACTTGTGATAACAAGTTAATTACATATGCTAATTAAATTTGTGTGCAGAGTCCTGGGTTTTTAAAAGTTTCCAGCTGATGCTCAACTGTTACAAGTGTCAGCTGCATTCCGGATCATGATGCTGCTTGTTTGGAGATTTGCTGGCTCGTAAGAGCTGATCCCAACATCAACAACAAAATTCTGTGCTTTACTCTTCAGTCTGATTAAATATCCCCTGTGAAGAGGCAGCAGATGAAATTTCCTCTTAGTTTGGGGAAAATCTGTATCACATCAAAAAAAAAAAAAAAAAAGAAAGAAAAAAAGAAGGAGAAAAGGCGTTAAAAAGAAGGAGAAAAGGCGTTTGTAGAAGCTGGAGACTGGCTTGAGGGCCGGTAGCACTACTGCAGCTGAGAGCACCAGCCGGAGTAGTGCAAGTGCTGGGTCTCTGCCAGGGAGACACAAGTAGCTCCAGCTGAGGTTCAGCTGTGGTACAGGATCTGGGTCTTCACATCATGATTTGGCACTCTGCGGCCCGTTGGCGTGCAGGCTGCTGGTTCTGTGGCTTGAGCGGTGTGTTAGAATTGCTACCTTTGGTGTTCCCCAGCACCAGTGTGCATCTCTGCAGAGGCAACGCTGTCTAAAATTTCCAATTCATGGCTGTCAGGCAAAAGATAGCTTCTTATTCCAATCTGTTCTACTCCGCTTTTCTCTACCCTCATCTTCAGGCAGGAGCTGTGGGCCTTGCAAAGTTAACAGCCCGGATACGTACTCTGCCTCCTCAGCAAAGTCAATTCAGTGTTCAACCTTTATTCCTAATAGCTCTGGCAGTGATTGGAAAGACACAAGTAATGTTAACAGTGCTTTATCAAAACATCAAGGCCTGTCCTAATATATCCAGAAACACATGGTGGCCTGTGGAAGAGGAATGTAATTTTGTTTGTTTTCAATTACCCCTGAAGCCAAGGGCTCCTGAGTATTTTGGTACATGACCTACAAGCTCTTTTATCACCACCTCAGTGGCCTCAAAAGAATTAAGGCCCTTCTGCAATTATTAGTCCCCAAGCCAAATTTATTCAGTAGAACAGGAACATGCATTTTGGGCTGAAGATCATGTTACATTGATTGGGAAAACATCACAATGATGTGAAAGCAAACTGTCCTCTATCGTGTCAACCCCTGACACATCCCCATGGATTTCTGCTGAAATACTCATCTGCCAGTGGGGGGGAATTATTAGCATCCAACTATTTGGTTGTCCCAACATCTCATCTCTGAACTCCATTTGGGTATTTATTGTATCACCTGAAAATTCTTCCAAGAATCTGAGCTCTGTGAACGGGCCCCAGAGCCACCACTGAGAGGCCAAGGTGCATCGGGAAATTGTGTAGTTCTTTCCCACAGATGAAACTTGTAGATTTCATTTAAGGTCCTTCTCCTTCCCTGGAGTTGGCGTGTGTATGCGTGCATTGTTTGTTCTATTTCAAAGAACTCCCATGTAATGCCCATCTTGGAATGTCACTGTGGCAGGTAAGGCAGATGAGATTGCTTGGTAGAAAGCAATTAGAAGTGGGACCTTTTGCTCCTGCCTGGCTCAGGTCTCTGGGTCTCGGTCGAGATGAGTCCTGTGACACAGGCTGCAGAGGGGCAGCCATGCTGGGAAATCTGTCCGGTTGCATCGCAGCTCCCTCATGGCCTCAAGGTCAGGCTCCTTCTGAGTTGAAACAAGGAGAAGTTGCCCAAAGATCTTGTTATACCAGGAAGATGGGAGGTGGGATGGGTGTGTGAGGAATTTTGCCTTCTCCTTTGGAACAGGCAGAGCCAAAGGGTTCTAAAATGTAAATGTTAAATGTAAATGTAATAGTTTAATAATAACTTATGTTGTTGTGAACCGTAACTGCCCTTTTGTTTGCCGGCTTTCATTGTATTGTCATTCACAACTTGACCTTTCCGTTCATGCCTATGGGCATATCCTCAGAAAGTGAATAAATTGTACCTTATTTTGGTATTTCCACTAGCTCCTATGCAGCCTCTGAAAGTAAGGTAACTGATGCTTTAATGGTCATCATTTTTGGCCTGTACTTATACAAAGATTTTAAAAGGAAAACAACAAATAGCTGAGCAGATACAGTCAGGTTATGTCGCAGACTGAGCTGATGTGTGAGCTTACGTCTTGTATACAGCGGTGTCAAGCAGGCTTCCAGTGGATCCCACTGTAGTACTGGGCGACGTAGTCTCACCTAGGAGAGGAAGCTGGCTGGGTGTACTTAGCCACATCTCTTCCTCGCACGTTACTGACACCAGAAACTGGCATAGCTGAATGCCAGTTAGCCTAGTAGGACAGCCAGCCTTGCTGCAGGCAGACAATTTCCTAATTGCCCAGGCTGATGCTTGGGAATAGAGGGCACTGGTGCTTAGGCTGTCTGAAAAGGAGACACCTTCAATGACGAAAACAGAAATACATTAGAAGGTTGTGGGGTTTTTTAGGCTATTGTATTTGTTTGGTAATAATTTTCTTTTCTTCGGTTGTTCATGCTATTTCATTTTTAAAAAGGATTAATTTTAATGTTTCCTATATGGTAATATACCTGCAGACTATTGTTTTTAAGCTGATTCAACAATTCAGTGTTTGATGTTCATCATGGGCGGTTTGTTGCACAATACGGGTAGGGAAACATGCTTCTGATATGGTCTTTCAGACATACAATAATTTGTGGCAAAACTCAGAGTGTTCCGTGGTTTGTGAATTGGTTATTCAGATACCAAATAATGCAATGCATAAGAGCTAGGACAATCATTTTTCCAGATTTGCAAAAATATTTGTGGAACTCTGGTATATTCTGTTTATCAGTCTAATTCACTTACAACTCTGCTAAATCTGGACTCTGAAGCTGGACGATTTTGTTAGATATTTGGCATGTTCAATTAAGATTTTTTTTTTTTTCCAGGAGATTAATTTCTTTTCGGCTGCTTTCTTTTCCACAGATTTTTCAAGGGTGAGATATAGTGCAACTAAAACATCACTTCACTTGTTGCTCTGTGATGATTTTTTTAATGCTGTTTCCTTAAACACTATTGAAAAACTGTTACCGTCAACCTGCTGGAAGAGACAATTACTGATCTCCGGTTATTGGATTTTAACTCATCTATGGCTGCTCTGAGTGACAGAGACAT
The DNA here is from genome assembly GCA_000699545.1 of Podiceps cristatus. Lineage (NCBI taxonomy): Eukaryota > Metazoa > Chordata > Aves > Podicipediformes > Podicipedidae > Podiceps > Podiceps cristatus. Next base: position 3,978 of record JMFS01106806.1, read on the forward strand.
TGTTTTCCAAAGACAAAATGCATTATAGTGGTTTTCTACTCAATCACTTTCTTAGCCTTTCAGGACCAAGGTTCACATACATATGCCTTAGCTGTTTGATAACGTTTTTAAATTTCTGTACAAGGTACAGAAGACAACTAGTCTATGATACTGCAGAATAGATCAGTAAACGGCAAAACTAAACTTGCAAATTACTTCTGGTAAAAGCATTTATCTCAGTAGTTGTTTTTGAACTTGTATTTGCAGTCCAAGGGGGGGATACTACTCTTTCTTCTTTGGGATGTAAAGTAGTTAAATCTCTTCCTTGCACGATGCTATGCAGCTGTAAATGCCACTGCAGCCTACAGCCAAACTGATCAGGGGTGTCGCCACCAGTTACCCATTTTTCGGTGCAGTTTGATAAACCGCTGGATAACTGAGAAGTCAAATGCACGTCCTCTGACTCTGATGGTCTGTGGTTTCTTTGGTGAAAGCTTAATCTCTCTTTCTGTGATGCCTGATGAGTGTTATGAGGAAGTGCTAAGAGGATGTTTGACCAGTGGCACCGCAGGCTTTTGAGGGCTGATCTCTTTTGTGATGAGGGAACACCTACATTCTCCTGAAGCCATCCAGCCTTGCCAGAAGTCAGAGCGCTGCCGACACAGTGTGTGAGGCTGACCTAGAGCACCCCGGGCTGGATTCTGTGCTAAACAGAGGCTGCTGCAAAGAAGAGTCCCCTCAGTGCCCTCCGTTTTACCTCAGGAACAGACGGGAAGGAAGGGATTCGAGCGGCGGCCTCAGGTTGGTACTGGGAAACTACCGCGGACCCACAGGATCGGGGGGTGGGAGGGGGGTGGTGGAAGGAGGCTTATCAATGTCTGCTGTGAGGAGAAATATGTCTGGTTTATGTGATACAGGTTCACGATAATTAGATATAACTATATGCAAGGCTTTCCCTATTATTCAAGTTGCTCAGACAAGAAGCTATTTCGCTGCGCTTGAAAAGGGAGGTTTGCCAGTTTCAGGCGTTCATTTGGCTTGCCGTGTTCACCTGGAGCCCGGGCTGCTGCGGCCTGCTCCGTGGGGCCCTCCTTGGGCTCAGGGTGACCTGAACGCAGTGAAGAGGAAGCATTTCCCTTAAGGAGAAGCCTGGGAGAAAGCACTGTGTGAGAGATGTTTCCCAGAGAGTACTAGGGACAAATCCTGGATTTTCTTGAGATCGTGGCAGGTGATTACACTGCCTTTTTTTTTTTTTTTTTTTTTCCCCTTAGTATACACCTGGACAATAACTGCTTTGTAATGTGGCGGTAGCTACACGTACTATGAGGGAGGTGCGTGTAATTCAGTATCTGAGAAATGGTCTGGCCTTGGCAGCATGTTCAAGTTTACCCATGGTAATTTGGTAATTCCAATGCAGATTTTAGCCCGTCTGCGACATTTTTTGTGCCTAAACTCATCTGCTTTTTTCCCTTGAATTCAGGAAGGAGGTTGCCTGAGGGCTTGGCGTGTATGGCATCTGCAGACTTGACCTTTTCTTACGCTCATTTGAATACGAATTTGTGGCAGTGTTATAGAAGAGCTGCTGAGTATGTCAAGTGCCAACATTCGGTTCCCTTCAGTCCCTGAATGCCTACTGATTAAACGATTAGACCGGTAAAGCATGTAAATCCAAGCAGGCTGGGCAGCGTGAATTTTCAAAGTGATTGTGCTTTGGAAAGGCAATTCCTGTGACTGATGCTGGTGTCCCTTTTTGTTTGCACCACAAATATTGCAGTGAAGAAACTTAGCGCTGGGAAGCTTGCAAATAGCAGTCCCAGAGGCTGTGTTACAGAATGCTCATAACAAGCAAGTTCAGTATTTGGAAATGTAACCATTTGCTTTGGGAAATCTATTTCCAGTTGTAATCCAATATGCATGTTTCAGTGTTACATACAGGAGAGAGGCAGTCCAGTTAGCCACTAACAGTATACCATGTGATACATGAACCCCTCTGAAACAATGTGAATTTAAATACCTATAGCAACTGCTCATGGACTGATACAATATTATCTTTGACTACACTCCACAAATCATGTTGAATTATGACTACAGACCCACTTGAATCTGCTCATGAACAGGAAGACTCCAATGGAACTGAATGCATTATTTAATACAGGGAACTCACACAACGTTAGTAAACAGTTGTGTATCGTAAGCAGTATCTTTTGCAGCAATATGTGGAGGTATTCATTAACAAATAGCACACAGGGATCAGCACTCTAAATTTAAAGTTCCTCTTGAACCTAGAGGAAGCAGTACAGCAGATTTACATTTCTACCTGAGCTGGGGCAACTTCAAAAGTCTTGAAATAAATGTAACGGGAACAAGTGTTCCTTGAAATAAATGTAACAGGAACAAGTGTTCCTATAAACCCTGTAGTTCCTGGAGAGAACAGCCTGAAAGGGTTTGAAATTTATATTGGTGAAACAGGAGGTTGGTGTTTACTGCTGCAGAAGAAATTCACTGGTATTAAAGGGGAAACACCCACATACAAAAGATACCCGAATGCTTTTACCTAGGTAAAAAAGACAACTTCTAAAACTTGCATTTTGCTCTCCTTTTCTATACTAGTTCCCTTTCTATGTTGTTTTTGAAAATGCATGTTAGTATTGGTCAATGGCCTTCCTCAACGGACACGTTTGGTTACCAGCTGCAAACACGCAGCAGATGGCTCACGCCAATGCAACGCCTCCTACCCTTGGCGGTGAGGACTCAGCGGGCTGACGGGGGCTGGAGGATTCCTGCCAGGCAGGTGTAGAGCTGCGGGCTGCCACCTGCACCGGGCACCTCCGCCGAGGGCCCCCCGCGCTCTTGGGAAGTCACTTTCCCTCTCGGCTGGAAGGCTGGAGACAAAGGTATTAGAAATCTCTGTTCGTTAAATGAGTTTTGAAGATCGGTGTTTAAAGGTAGTCATGCTTAACTTTTTGTCACTCTGGCTTTCCTTTTTCGGGTTTGGTTGGTTTGTTTTTGTTTTTGTTTTTTTAATAAGTTTAGCGAATGACAGAGAAAACTGATGTTGCACATGTGAAAGTTAAACCTGTCCTATACTGAGGGCACCTCACTGCAGTTCAGGGAGCAATGAAGTCTCTTCATCAGAGAAACATTTTGGAGGCCGACTCCAGCCAAGGCTGAGGTAGTAGGAACTCATAGGTGTCAGGAGGATTCGGGTTTCAGAAGACGCCCTGATGCTGCTGGTTTCTAGTGGTGTTATGCCCCCTCAGTAGGAAGCGAACTCTGTGTCTGGCTGCTTTCCCTAACTGCCCTCTTGGCAAAAGCAAAGAAAGCGAGCGGAAGGTTTTGCAGCAGAGGCGCGAGATGGCTGCAGAGCCGCACCAGAGTCACGCAGAAGTGTGCGCTGAGCGCAGGTGGCTACTTGGAGCAATCTTACAGACAAACTGCGAATGAGCCGATTTCCTCCACCTTCAGTGTGGGGGTGTGTGTATGTCAGGAGGCTTGTAATGAATTTTTAAGTGACCAGGACACTTACTAAAACTCTTTGTTCAGAAATAGTTATTTAAATGCAATCTGCTGTCAGTCACAGCTTTTGTTGCACTGCTTGGTTAACTGGGTAACCCGTCATGTTTGTTGAGGCTGAGACAGATGGATTTGCACCAGGTACCATCGCAATGTTTTGTTAAAGCACTGCTGTGATTAAGAGCACAGATTTCTCCATCTGTTGGGCAGAAGTACCCTTTAACTTCAGAGAGCTACAGGAGTGGTGAGGGGGTGATTCTGACATCCCTGACGGAGTTCTTGTCCAGGAGGTCATATCCTAAAACACTTGTTGAAGTGAAATTGTTTCCCTAATTAGACACAGGTGTGAGAAAGCCACCATTACTTCCTCAATATTTGCCAACCAAGGATCATAAGTTATGAGGATGATGATTTGTACATTTGTGATGCTGTTATTTTTACATGCAGCTTTTTAAGATTTACACTCTACAAACAATAAATTTAATCTCACTACAACCATATCGTTCAAACTTACATTCATGTATTGATGTTTATCAAAACTGATTTTGTAATAGCCATTGTTAGAGAAGGCAGTTTATTTACTGACTATACATTTTCTGTATGTATGTTCCTCAAAAGTTGTACATGAGCAGACAGAGGATGGTACAGCACGTGTTTGTAATGTATCACCATTAGGTTCATATGCTCAGGTTCATTTTTCTGTGTGTCTATCCTGAATCTTCTCAGCAGAGTTGTTAAAGACCTGTGAAGATCTTAAATTCTTGAAACAGAGTATTTCAGGAGGGTTGGTTTTTTGTCTGTTTTGTTGTTTGTTTTTTTTTTTTTTTTTTTCAGAATACAGGCCATTGAAAAGCATGACCTGGCCTTTGAAAAGAAAGTCATTAGTGAACAGAGCTCTTTGCTTCAGTGAATTTCAGATCAGGCCTTGGATAGGAAAAGCGTGAGTCTGGAGTTGTGATACATTTCCATCAGAGTACAATACTCTATGATCAGGTTCTTCAGTTATTTCACACGTGGAGGGTTTTATGTTAAATACCAGATCTACTTACTTGAGCGTATTTCACCTTATGTGGGATTTTGATTTAGCAGAGTGATGCAGCGATGCACTGAAATCACAGTACGAGTTACACGCAGAAGAACACAGCAGCTGGCTGTGCAGATGAATCCCAGTACAAACGTGACCCGTATCACTAGGCTCTTGCAACACAACACGCCTGCTGTCACCGACTGCGCGATGATCCGGCCGCTGCGCTGAAGGCAGCTCAAGCCCTTCTTCCTTCCACCTCCGCTTTGTTCCTCGCTGGGCTTTGGGTGGGGGTAAGCCTCGGGTGTGGGGGGCTGGCTAACTCGGGAAGGCATTCGCACCTTTTCCTTAAGTTTCGATGAACTGTTTGAGAACAGATACTCCCACAACCGCCTGACGACCCAGCTGATAGAGCCATTTAGCTAAACCGAAGGCTGCCCTCCGGGCCCTTCTGTATTAAGCTCAGCTTTCTCTGCAGCTGTGATGGTCAGGGGGTTTTGACTGAATTGGGTGGGAGAGTGTCTGTGTAATAATGCCCAACATGTTTTCAGATGCAGACAGAGGAGTATTTTAGCATGCATCTAGCTGTGGATAATTCGGGAAAATAGCTCTTTTTTTTTTTTTTTTTTTGTTTTTTTTTTTTTTTCCCCTTCTCTTTTCTTTCCCCTGTTGAAGGGGTTTCATAGCGAAACAGGTTACTCTGTCCTCTGTAGAGAAGAGTTCATTGCCACAGTGGTATTTTTCTTATGCGTGAATCTCCAGTTTAAAATCTTTGGACCTTTTTAAAATCAATCACAGAGCTCCTGTTAGGATCACTGGAGGAAGATTGTACCCGTAGCACTAAGATACAAAGCTGTGGGACATTCATCTAAGCCATACATCCTCCTGGGTGTACGCATTCCATGGAGTCTAATCTTCACTAATATAGAAACTTTGGTAGAATGTAACTTAGCCTCTTAGAGACTTTCTCCTTTTAAAAAACAAAACAAAACCCCAGCCCCCCCCCCCCCCTTTTTTTGAAAATGTACTGTGTCGCAGACAGATCTGAGCTTCATGCATGTGAACTTAATTTTGTCTATTTGCCTGGGAACAGTGCTAAATTGTAAAACAGTTGAATAAACTTGAGACTTATTAGGTCTTCATTGTAAAGAAATCTCTTATCAGAGCTTGTGTAATTTTGTTATTGTAGAATAGACTCATAATAGAAAACATCATGCATTTCAGCTTCAGTAAAGGAGCCTGTTACATTTCATTAAGTGAAACATAAATGCCACAGGTCAGATTCAGCAGAAACAAGGTTTTTAAGCTGTTGGCTTATTTTGGATAATCCCTACAAATATTGCCGTGTATAAGGTGCGACTGTGCTTTTGGACTGATGCATACACGTCTTCAAGTTCCTCTTTCTCTCCAAAGCAGAACAGTGATGCCCGACAGTCTCACGGTATAATTTATAGCTGGGGTTCATCAGTGGAATTGTTTGCTTTCCTGGGGAATGACTATCTAACCCCAAAGCATTGTCCAGTGCTGCCCTTCCAGCAACTGTCACCATGGAATGTTTAGGAATATTCATCTATGGATGTGCGCTGTGAACTGATTAAACTTGAGGCTGCGGAGACGGTCCTGGAATTCCCTCGCGAACAGCCATTGAAACTCAGGTCCTGCGGAGCTGCTCTTTTCTTACGGCTGGCCTGGGTGTTGTCTCCGTCACTCGTGTCGAACACCACTGTCATGCTGGACTCCATTCTGGACACTGCATACAGGCTGCTTTGGCGGGCAGGATGAAACCGGGCTGCCTTGAGCTCTAGCTCGTCATAGCTGGACACCTCAATGAAGGGGCACCAGCGGAAAGCTCGCTTGAATCCAGCCCGGAACCTGGGAGGAAAGATGCTCGGTCAAAGCCTGTGCTTGCGAGAGCAGCCATGGGCCTTCATCTGAAAACATGCACCATGCTGACAGGACACTGACTTGGCTAATTATCTTGCTCCTAATCCTGTCTGGGGTGAAGTCAATGGGAGTTTGCTTGACTAAAGCTTGAGTAGGGTAAAAAAGAGTGGCCACAACTCATTTCTGTTTCTGATGTTCTATATAATTTCCCTGCATTTTAACACTGGCATTATCCCGATACTCCATTTCCCTTCCTTTGCCTGTGCCTAAATAAACAAACACCAGCTTTCACAGCACTCTCTTCACAGGAGTTGTTTGGATTTGACCTGTGATGAAATCTGCACCCAATTTTCATCTTCTCTCAGCAGATTTTCTCTCAAATCCTTCCCAGCTTCCAGGTTCCCTCCAACAGAGATGGTTAAATGGGAATGATGTAATGACTAATAATTGTTCATATGAAATATTTGAAAAATCACTTGTAATAACTGAAGAAGATCCTAGAAAGCTGAAAACTGAATAGGAACGATGTACAAACAGGAATTTTGAGGCTTTAGCGCATTAGTGATTGCACTATTCCTACAGTGTTAGTTTATTTCAATTCAGAAGCGGAGATTTACTATAAAGGCTATTATTACTTTTTGTGTGTATGCATTTCCAGAATGGAAGCGAAACATATTAGAAAAACATTGTGTAACCTGAAAAAGATCACCCTTCCACCTAGACCTAAAACTTATCAGACTTTCTCACTTGTCTCCTCTTGTTCTTGCCTCACCAGTCAGCTGGGTTGCCTGTAAGCTTTTTGGTTCAGCGGCCACAGTGACAGTACAGATAAAAGTTAAGCTTTCAGTGAAAGCTGACTGATCTAACAGAAATAACTTCCTTTCCTCCTCAGTTTTTTAAGTGTGACGCGGAGCCATCACAGGATGACAAAGGAGCAGGTACCTTGCTGTTCCGCCTTCCTGTTTAGGTGCAGCCCACATGATGAGAAAGCACTGAAAGAACCTCTGATGGAAAAGGATTTAGTGAAGGAAGCTGGAAAACCTAAACGTCTTCAGACTGTATTACTTTTCATCTCACTGTCTATCCTCTTTCTCGTTCAGGGCGTGGTTATTCCTCATCTGGAAATAATGCTCTCTTTATATAGATAATGTCAGTAACAGCCCCGTTAGCCTGGAAGATGAGGCTGAGGGTAGGCGGTACAACTCTGACACTAGATAAAACAGAGGTAACAATACTGCCCGAATTGATCCGATTCCCAGAAACAGGCTGCACTTTCCTACTGCATGAAAAGGAGGCAGATATTCTGGCTTCTTGATTTCAATATGGGACTTATAAGAGAATTTTCACCAGTATTTCATTTGTGCATTAAATTCTAAACAAGGTGACTGTTAGTATGTCTCAAAATGATGCATTTTTTGCTGATTTGTGTTCTTTAATCCAGACGTTTAATTTTGTGGTGCACAAGTGTCAAGATAATCGATATCAGAGATATTATTTTTTTATGATTAACATTCTTTGTAACTCTGCCATAAAAAGATTTTGAAGAAAAAATTGTTTTAGAGGTTTTATGGTAGAAACTGGGAAGATACAAGGCCTGGTTCTTCCTCACCTTTGACTTTGCAGACACTGGCCATCCAGTGAAATCTGATTTCTGTTGAATTAATGAGAAATTTGCCATTTGAAATAGGATTTTGTTCTCACATACTAAAACCTTATCTCTTCTTTAAACAGTTGTAAATGAGCAAAAGGGGCAGAAAGCTATATGAAGTCAGGCATTGCCTCGACATTTTAAAAGGCTACAAATGTTAAGCATCATAAGCTAGCCTGATCAAGGAGGCAGAGTCCGGTGGTTTTAGACCAATAAAAACTTAGCAGGATTTGGTCACTTCATTTTCGATTAGACTCCTTTTGACAGGTATTGTGCGATCTTTACTGGGATTTTATAAATATTTAACAAAATTGGTATAAAGCTTGCCAGCAATTAAACTTGACTCTGACTGCTTACTCAAAAGAGTATTCAAATAATATTAAAGATTATTTATACAATACTGTTTCATACTGACTGAGTTTATGAACTAATTCATTGTTCTTGTTGGTCTTTATCCAGTAATTCTAGAAATTCTGAAAAACAGGATGGCCAGGATGATGTTTGTTTAGATCCTGGTCCCACAAGCTGAAATGGAAAACATGATTTCATTCTGCACTCCAGTAGCCTCAAACTGCCAAACAACAGGTAAAAACCTCATCAAACTCAACAAGTGCAGTGTCTCTGAATTCAGAGCACAATGTGTTGCTATCAGAGAGTACTGTAATTTAGTACTGAGTAACGACAATGTAAATATTTCTTTTATTAGCCTGTTACAGACCGCAGAGCTCAGTAGAAATCTAGTGGTGAGATGTCAAACACACGGCAAATCACACTTTATATTATGTCCTTCCAGGACTGCAGAACAAATTCGTGGCTACAGTTAGTTAGTGAACCTAGAGATTGCACTGTGTAGCACTAAGGACTGTCTTTATTTCTTTATTTTAATATTTTGCAAGCCTAAAACTATTAAACTGCTAAAGATTTCAAATTTTGCATATGGAAACAGGAAGGACTGGTTTCTCAATACTGAATTTGGATCTGAAATTTTAAGTAGACTGAAGTATTTACTAGAAGTGTGCATCTGTGCTTTTGGGATTCATTTCGAGTACAAACATAAAAGAAGTGTTTTTTAAATTTGTTTCCTTTGCCACTAACTGAAATCTATTCAAGTAGAAATTCTTTGTCTTTTCCTCCATTTAAACCACGTATATTCTCATGGAAGTTTTGTATACCAAGTGCTTCATAACTGGCTCTTACCTCTTATTAAGACAGCAGTAGATAATGGGATTGTACATTGTAGAGCTCATGGCAAGCCAAAAGGTGGCCAAATAGATTTGCTGAATGTACTTCCACCGATTTAACTGTTGGTAGATCCCAGTAACTATGAAGTAAACGTGGTAGGGCAGCCAGCAGATGGCAAACGTCAGCACAACCACAATCATCGTCTTTACCACCTGAAAGAAGGAATAATGCTAGTTTATAATACACATTAGCCTTTTTTATTTGGACTAGCACTTCAACATTCATTAATCACTGTCTTGCATTTGATTATTACAGTCAAAGACAAGATTATATATAATGCTTTTATGTAACTTTTAATCTTTCATAAATGTCTGGGTTTGGTTTTGGTGGGTTTTTTTTTTTTTTTTTCCTCCTTGACTGGAGATTCTCCTTTTCCTAAGGAGAACAGCATGAAAATCTTCTCCAACTTTATTTGTATTGTTTCTTCCAAGTGATACATTTGCTTACTTATATTTGGCTATCTAAAATACTACTTTTTTTCTGTATACCTAATCATGGAGTAAGGTTACAGTGTTTTGTTTGGACACCTCATTTTGGCCTTTATTGACCCCAGTGTCTTTATGTTGTGGTCTGCAAGTATAGTCCTTGTCCCCAGTTTATTAATGTGATTTGAGTAAATGCTAGCTTGTAGGAAATGAGCAACAGCAGTATCCTGTCTCATTTCAGCCAGTTTCCTCGGCTGGTGATCATTATTTGTTGTTTTCTGCAGGCATTGTAACATCTGTTAGCTACCTTAGTTTCCACTGAGCACAAATGAGGAGCTCTGCTTTGTGCTTGAAACACAAGAAAAGTTGAGTCATGTAACATTTCTGTTCCTGTCTTTCCCTCTGCAGCTATGCCAGATACTAGCCCAGCTACCATTTTCAACATAGTGTCACACATTTGAACAACAGATTTTCTTTTTGTAGATAAAATGAAACAAGACATGCTAGATCTGTGCTGGGAGGTCTCTTGTTCATTTATACTGTGAATACTGAGGAATAACAGGGATTGCTACCAACAGTTCCTTTCATTTCTCTGTACAAGGTGCCGTTTCCTACTGTTTCTAGTTTTGCCGGGGAGGGGGGGGGGGGAGGTGAAATTTCCCATACCTACATGTCTTAGGTTGATATTTTTATAAAATTTCAGATAATATAATCACATCATTTTACATATAAATGCTATGGTGCTGTCCTTAACTCATTACATCTTCCTGTGGGAAACAAAGCAATTTTTCATTTAATATTTGGTAGCAGTTTACAAGCTTTCCTCCTGGCTGAGACTGTACTGTGCAAGGCTGCTTATGAGAATACTTCTTATTACTGATACATATACCAATCATCACTTAAAGGTACAAAAGGGGCATCTGTCCATACATAAAGCATCATTAATATTTGGTTCTTCTAAAGCACTTTTCATCAGTTAACTGTAAATCACTGCAGAAGGAAGATCAGTATTATTATACGGGAAGGCAACCCACCGAAACACAGTACCACTTTCACCTTTGGTGAGTGTACACCTGTACATCCATACCTCGGCATGTACAGATGTATATGGGACTGCATGTGAGATGGTTTGGAGGGGGGAAGAGGTGACTATATGTGAATAGACATTTCTGGACTAAGTTATGTATCTGAAATGATGCCATAAAAATATGTTGTCAGATCACAGTCTATCATGAAATGGCACGTCTTTCCTACTCCTTTGCGTACCTTCCACTTCTGTTCTGCTGGGGACTTACACCCGTGCCTTGCACACAGTGTGCAGGCAGGACGTGGCTCCGCAGCGTTACCACCCTACCTGAGCTCTCTGCCCATTGATTTACAGGTGCACTGGGCTTGTGGCTGTGGTTGTATCTGCCAGGAATGATAAGTATTACTCCAACACTGTTCAGGATCTCTGTAATTTCAGAACACTTGACAGTCTAATTACTTGCCTTGATATTTAATTAACAAGTCTTGCGGTACCAGCTGTGCCTGTGAAATTATTCCTAGAATTATTTTTCATTGGAGTATCATAGATACTAAATGGAAGGATTTTTGTCTCCAAGTTTTCAAAGTGTCATTGGGCAAATCCATATTTATACTGAACATTTAATCTATGCGGTGCTTGAGAACTGAAACCGTAGAGTTTTGCAGCAATAAATGTAGTTTAATCTGGTTGAACACTATGTCACTCATGCCCAGAGCTGCTAGAAATTACAGAAAGAGTGCGGGTTGCCAGTCTGGTGTACTAAATTGTATTAACATTTTCAAAAGAAAGTTGCTTCTCTTTTTTCTAACACCCAAATTCTTATTGGCCAGTTTTCTGTGTTACACTGAAGGTCACGGCAAGCAGTGTTTCAAGAGTCTTAAAGCTAACAAACCTTCTCAGGCTGTGCAAATAACAGCTGTTTGATTTCAACTGCTGCACTCAAGAATGAATTAAGTTTTGGCTTAACCCAAATAGAGTATTTCAGGTTTTCTTCAGGGAAACAGAAATCCCCAAAAAACTATTTACACTATGACCCAAAGAAAATTGTCAACTAAAATTTTTTTGTCTTGATTTCAGGCAATTTGATTCTTATTTTCAATGTTTTAACTTTTTTTTTTTTTTTTTTTTTTAATCAAAAATGCCAAATCACATCTTTTCCTGCAAGGTTATTGTTTTGTTTAAAACAAAATACTCATCTTTAAAAACAGTAAGATCAGCATAAAATTTTCTTGTTGCTGTTCCTATCTGGAAATTCATGATTAAATACGAAGTCATCATCATCCTGAAAGCATACATTTCTGAAGCAAATATTTAAACTAGACAACAAGCAAAAGACGACTTGAGATGGCCATTAGTGTTTGACTTAATCTGCGAAGTAACAAGTCACTGGACTGACAGACAGCGAAGCACACTACGTTCTTAATCATTCAGGTTTGCAGCTGTTTTTCATAAATAACAAAAAATTCCCTAAAAACTGAAGGTATAATTTTTCTCTCTGGTAAGGCTGTATCCGTCTGAGTTTCACTGAATTGCATAGTAATGCAGGGATATATGTATGTTTGGGGGAAGCATGCAAGGGGATTTCCTTATTAATATGTGAAGTGTTTTTCTCCTGGAACATGAAGGTGGTAATTTTTCCAGCAAAAAGGGATGTTTCAGAAAAGCTTAAGTTGTTATCCGAGTATTTCTGTAGTACAGTGCACTCACTGACATATTACCTAAGCAGAACTGAGATGTTGCAAGTCTGTGTGGCATAAAATTCTTTGAAACACAGGGCAGTAACAGTTGAAGTCACCCACAGACGTTATGAGAGGAATCAAAAAGCACTAGCCTGTCCTCATTTCATCAGCTAAGAATGAGCATGTGTGGGCAGAAATGGAGGCAAAGAAGAGGAAGCTGAAAAGAAGGGAGATTATTCCCAGTTTCCTTTCCCCTTTCAAACACAGGCACACGCACCGTACCTTTATGGCCGCGGTTCTTCTACATCCCCTTGTTTTTTCCAGTGTTAAGTTCCATCTCCTGATGATATCAATAACTACGAACAGAAACTGCCTTCAGGGTCTATAAACCCAGGGCACCTTGATTTTACTTGGTATAAATCCTGATGAATGAGTGCCAGTAAACTGTTGAGCTCAATTAGGACTCAGGGAAAGTAAGTGAAACAGGCCAAGTAGGAATTTGCCACAAAAGCCTGACTGCTTTTTCCCAGTATGCTGTCATGTTTCACAAAAATCTCCAGTGACACTTTGCAGGTTCAGCTGCAGAGTATAAAAGACAGGCTTAATGTGTAGGGTTTTGGGGTGCTGGTGTTTGGGTTTTGGTTTGTTTTGGGGTTTTTTTTTGAGTACTTGGACCCATGGCTCTGACAATACAAAGTAATTTTAATATGCCTGTTCTGATTTTTTTTTTTTTTGAGAGATGTTTATTTTGTTTGAGATATGTTTTTTTACGAGATGAGTTCCAACCCCCCCTGTGGCAGGGGGGCTGGAACTCTATGATCCTTGGGGTCCCTTCCAACCCAGACCATTCTATGATTCTATTCATTCTATGATACTAACATTTTTCGATTGCTTTCTCCTCTGTTCTGTGTTGCACAGGATTCGTTAAGGGTTTGCTCTTGTGCATTAGGAAACATTTCTGAAGCAAGCAAGCTAGAAAACTACCGACTTCAGTTGTGCTTAATGGCTAGCTCTGTTCCTGCCACCATTTCACCAGGGGGCTTTCCGCAGTGTGTGACTGCCTGAACACCACCAACCTGTGTCCTCGTGGTACCCTTTTCCCGCTCTGCGTTTGGTAGGCAGCATGGCAGGCGGAAAGGGGGGTCTCTCTTCCAGGACTCTTGTTAAAATGAGTGGTACTGAGTGTCTCAGTTGTGTGACCTTTAGGCAAGTCTTGAGGCTAGCTTTGGATATGATGGAAAATCAAAGTATTTTATATTTTGATTTTCATCAACATGTTCTGCTGATATTGATGTACTTCTGCCTATGTCTAAGAAAAACTATGTCTATAAAAAAATATAATTTATGTGCTTTGTGTTCTTTCCTATTCCTTTAAGTCCTTCCTCTCTGTGCAAGTAATGCTTTCATTAATGAATGGTATATAATGAAAAAAATGTATTTAAAAAAAACCACACCAGACATAAATTCATGGGAATTGGAGTTTGCAGGTTTGCTCTTGTTGTGAAACATCTGAAGCAGCAGAAGTGAAAAGGAGCTAATGGTTTCTGCTACACTTGCAAATAGCAGCAAATAAGGGTTTTCTTCCTTCTGTTTTTATTTTGCAGGAAAAATAGCTAGAAAAATGAGTATGATTTAGAGGCAGCATTGAGAACAGCTCTTGGAAGATTAGGAATAAAATGCTTTTCTGATGCTGAGGGGCTATAGCAATTCACGTTGCAAGGCACGGATTCACCATCATTTCCCATCGCTTAGGCTGCGGATCGTTTCCGTTTTCATCTGCTCCGCAGCTCCTTATTGCCTTTCTAACTCAGCTTTGATATTGTGGCTTCTACAAGGTCAGGAATTTGGCTTCTGATTTCATTTGCACCAATATCACACCCCGTAACTTCATTAGTTTCAGAACTTTTCCTCCTAGGCGGTAGCAGATGTAAATGAGAAGCAGAGTAAGTACTTCGAGAACCCATACAGTGCAAGAGTGTCTTTGTTTACCCACTCACGGATATTATTTGTCCACTTGAATACAAGTTAAACATGGTTCACAGATAATCTCTGGGAGTCATAATGTGTTTCTCATTCTGCTCTGTGCTCTTCTGGAAGAAGTAAAATACCAGACTAAGATCGCACAAAGTATTTCCCCATGTTAGGGTGCAGTCAGTAAATCCACTTCCTAATCCTGGGAACACGCATGGGACTTGTGCACTGGGCACCCGAGAGAAGGGAACACCATTATGTCTTTTGCTTCTCTGCAACTTTTAGTCCAAGTAAACGTTTCCAAGAAAATTCAAATTCAAAGGTAACTCTACTGGTACTAGCACAGAGATAGGACTGTTTTCTGACGTACCAAGTGCTGTGGGTTTTCATATAATTTTGACAATCTCAGGGATTTTCTGTGCTCTTTTAGCCCATAGGAAGGATAGATTCTTAACAGCTGAAGGAGATGTAGTATGTTTAGAAGGAGAAAGAATTGGAGAGCTTGGAACTCTTTCAGTCAGGTAAGGTACTTGTCATTTCCAGTGCTCAATGCATCATTTTGTTCTTCTGATTTACATTTTCTATTTTTTGTCAGCTGCTTGAAATAAAGAAGCTGCTTTTTATTTCAGTTTGCATAATCCCTTGCTGCAGACAGAATTCACAATCACTTCAACTTTACAGCTCTGTTTTAGTATGAAGTAGCTTTGAATCAGATTGTCTTACAAATCACATTCTATGATTCTAAATGCTAAAATGTGGGGTGTCCCCCACAAATCAAAGCAATTCTGACATTTTTCATGAACGATCTTATCTACTGCCATTCTTAAATGATGCTTTTCTGATATTGCATGGAACTCAGCTTTGACAGTGACTTTAAGATTTAATATGTCAAGAAATATCTGTTCCATTGAACAAAAGAAGTAAATCATTTGCTTGGGCTTTTCTCCTCGAGAAGACATGTTTGTACAAGCCACACATTGGGGTCGGGAAGGAAAAGTTGCCACAAGTCTTATGTTACTTTATCTAAGAGATGTCTGTTTCTCGCAGGAGACTGTTAGATATTAGAAAACACGCTAATGTCTGCTGCTCAGATGAAGAGGTTTTTTCTGCAACTTAGATGACAAGTAAAGGTAGGTGGTCTTGTATCATTGCCTTTGTCCTCAGCATGAATTAGTGTAAGAAGTTTATGTTTTTTAAAAAATGTCTCCGGGTGGCTGTTGGGGGATCGACATTACTGGATGTAATTACTGTAACTACTGTAGTGCTGGAAAAAGTGAAAAAGCTGACCTAGTGCTTTTGTGATTAAAGTCACACCATAATTTATTTTACAATAGTTCCTTCTGTAGATCTGACCTGAAATGAGTGACGGGGCACACTTCATTTCCGTGCTTCCACGCAGAGATGAGATTTGGTGTGGGGGAAACAAAATACTCTCGTATCTGCTTTTGTTTTCCTAATAGGAGCTGTTGGTTCTTAAGTCTTACTTTCTGCCACAATTCTGAAAATGTTCTGGGACCTTTAATACTCACTGAAGGCTCTCCCAGAACCTCACCAATTTTTTAAGACTTCCTTGAATTTTCCATATGAGACTTCAGAAGGATTGGCACATGTACATTTGTTCTCTTGGAAACTAGACCTTGTATTGAACAGTGCAATAAACAAATAAGGCTATGCCGAGTTAGAATAATGAGTTATACAAAAGTACCCCTACACAAGGTCTGCTCCATGCAGGCTCCTACCAGTGGAAGCTGCCCTCTAGAACCTACAATGAGATCTGAGTACCCTTGGTTATCTTCAGAATAGGAGCACAGATTCTTATTTCATATGGAAATCCTCCAGTCTTTTGGATTGTTTTATTTTCACCTTACTTAGGGGAATTAAGTGATTTATATAATTAGAAACCATTTTAAGGTTTACTTATTTCTCTAATTTTGTCACAAGAACATAATGGGAAAGAATGCAGATTACTTAATACAGTTTGAAAAAAACCTCTTTCTTCTCTTTTCTGTTGATAGGAGTAAAATTATGTTGCCTGAAGATGAAATGAATTATTCCTGTAGTTGTTTAAAATGCATGGCAAAATTCTGTTCAAAAAAAAAAAAAAGTTAAAGCTATTTTATTGCCATCGTAATTATGCATTTGCAACAGTATTTCATCTTTCAAAGTAATCCTTTCAAAGGTGAAAGCAAAAGTGTTTATTACCACCTAAGAAAAAAACAAAGAAACAAAAGTCCCCCAGTCCTACTTTAATTTAAATGGAGTTGAAACTGTTAATGTCAGTGATGTCTGAGGTTTGTATTTTGCATTTGATGCACCTAGTTTATTTTTGTTATCCCACAAATGACTACAAGGTTATGAATTTATTAGAAGTAGACTTGTAACCCACATAGGGAACACTTTGAAATGTCTGGTCAATAAAAAAGTGGTATATGCTCTGGCCAATTATTCTTGCTAAGAAGTATCAGGAGTGTCATTGTCCTGACAGCATCTGCTATTTCTGCTTTCCTACAGACATTTTAGCCTTACCTCAAGTACTAGAGTATCCACACTTGGCCACATGGTCACTACACCGATTGTTACTGCACTGGTTTGATACTCCCGTGAAATAAGGTATAATATCCTCATCAGGATATATCCTGATCTCTAAAGTGGAGAGATGTGG